>JAEIFU010001678.1:0-61259 GCA_018904235.1 Lordiphosa stackelbergi | reverse complement strand
ATTCAAACAGATTAAGCGCTTTGAGCGTTTAAAAACGGCTTCTCAGTTGTTATTGTAGAGCCAATTCCAATTCCAGCGTGGTTTTAATACCCTTAGAATATCTAAAACACTTTTTAAACATTCATTACAAGTAATCGAGGCACCCATCTGAGGCCTATTTTTTCATTTTTCGACTTTTTAGAAAAGAATTACCTTCGGTTTATCCCGTTGAAACCCGTTGCTAACAAAAGAGCTTAAAAACAACATCTAATTCAGACAGATCCATCGTTTTAAACATTATTTCCCATACCTAATCCCTTAAAACCCACAAAAGTAATTTAAATCCTAAGTCGCTCCACAGTAAAGTCATTTTATTGCTTTTCAGTTAAATGTCTACTTCTGGCTCTACCCTCGTATTTAGACAGGTAGCTAGCATTCTCGTTTTTTTTGGGAAACTCTTATCAGTCATAGATAACCAGCCAAGTAGTTGGTATCTTTTGGTGTATGCATTGCACTCGTTCTTTGTTGATTTCTTTCAAAGATTTTTATCAATCGAATTTTTGGTGTTCATGCTTCTTATGTTGTTTGCTTTGCTTTATTTGCTTGGGCTTCGATGGAAAACCACAAATTGTTATTAATAATAATGAAAACCTTTGGCCTATTGGTTTCACTGTTAAAGCCGTTTAACCGAAACTGAGTTCTCAGTTGATAAGTTGATAAGGAAATCAGGGCCATGTTAAAATCTCACAATTTGACAAAATTGGTTTATTTTCTCGTTTCATTTGTGGGTTTTTCTTACACTTTTTGTCACACTTTTGTTTATACTTTTTTTGACTTTTGGCGCGCGCGTTTTTGCCGACGCGATTTGAGAATTCTGTTGGGCTGTTTGTTGTTTTTTTGTTTTGTTGTTTTATGTTTGGCGCGGCCGACGTAAACGACGTACGAAACGAGCAACACGACAACGATAACGATAACGACGCTTGCAAACTCGTCAACGGTCGCAGACCAACTGAACAGGCACGGGCTCAAAACAGGAAAGACAAGCAATGCTTCACACACACACACACACTCGCGTTTACACACTGAGAGAGAGAGAACCTGAAAGTTGTCTGACGAGGGCTGGGCTTGATTGTTTGGCACATACAAGATGGTCGCGGGCCCGTCCAGCTTTGCCCTGCATTAGAGCGAGATGGCTACACTGGGACCTTGGGTCACAATATGCTTGTCACTGTTTGGCACAGGGTCGAGGGGCGTGTTGTTTTTTCGGTGTATGTGGTGCAGGTAAACCGGTTCGCAGTGTTGCAGTTGCATGTTCCTCGTCATGCTCGAGTGCATCGTTCAATAATCTCTCTGCGGCACGCCTCTCTGCACTTGGCATGACCAAAGCGTACATGCATATACAGCCATGTGTGTGTGGTGTGTGTGTTTGTATGTATATGCGGCTGTCAAACAGTGACAACAATCATCGATCGTTCCGTTTGTGATTATGTGGCTTATTTATGGGCTTTAACATGTGTGCAGATTTGTCTGCCGATTTTTGAGTTATGTAGGGGCTGTGTGCGTGTGTGTGTGTGAGAGAGGAAACAAAATTTGCATAAATTAGCAGCTGGAAATTAAGCTAAATACAAAATTATGTTTATGTATGTATCATTCCACACACGAGCAAGACATAACCATAACACGATGTTGTGGCCCCGCGGGTTGCCTTCATTCAGTTCTCAGGAAGCAGCCGTCGCACAGCATCTTGCTGATTTTGGGGCCAAACTATCAAGATACAAATTATTATTAATATCGAGCTCATATTTTTTGGTGGCCTGGCAAGTTGGTACATCTGCTGCGCATAAACACCACACACACACACACACACACACAGAGAAACTTTGTCTTGAAGTCCCCCCCCCCCCTCCCCCTCATTGATTTTTGCTTAAAAATAAAGTTTTTCTTCCTCTTCAACTTTTGGCCCAAAAAGGGTTAAGTGCTGTGCACCTGGCCCAAGTTTCCCAGGCTTCATTTTTGTCTGAATATTTTAAATTTTGTTAAGTAAATACATTTAAGCGCTTAAAGCCACAGAAGATACATAATTCGAGATAAGGATACATCCACAGGCTGCAGTGGCTGCCAAAATGTAACCGAATCAGATCAACAAAACGGTGCGAACGACAGAACAACAGGGAACACGAGCGGTTAACCTGCTGCTGACTGTGGACAGCTGACTGGTGTCAGTGTCTCAGTCGCCAAACATGTCAATAAGCCGGAGAATGATAACAACAAACAAGATAATCAAATTATGGAACAGCACAGAAAATCAAATTATAAATCATTTTCAGTACCGTAATCCTCACAGATCCGTTTTGTCTTCAGTTCAGAATTAAACAAACCATCGAAATCAAGCAATCTGGATCTCTCCAGGTGGCAAAGACATTTCGATATTTACACATATACGAGCCGAACGCAAGCCGAAGCTGAGGAGAAAAGAGCAAAAAGGCTTTCAGTCGCTGTCTAGCAGTGCCGGCCAAATGGAGAGAACAGAAAAGAGTGCTTGTGTTGGTGAACAAGAGTGCTCTCTCCAGACTAAAGCAGAGCTTCTCAGCCATAGCCCCTGGGGGACGAACATACTCGCCAAATTATACCGACTGCTTGTGTAAGAGAGAGACACAGTCTTATTTAGCGCTCTCTCCTTGGCAGCGTGACCGAATATGGTATTTTAAATACTTTTTGGTATTTTATCAGCTCTGATTTTGCTCAAAAGTATTTTAATGGTATATAGGTATTTAGTAGCATTTTTCTTAGATTTTATGGTATTATATGGTATTTTCGGTTTGGTCACACTTTAACAAATCGAATCAAGTCTTAATTTTGTGATAATCTATTAAAACAAACAAATAGTGAACATGAGTAATAAGCAAAAATATAGAACTGAGTGGCAGACTATGCCGGAAAATCAAAAATGGCTGGGCAGGAGCGCAAATAAGATGGATGCGCACTGCAAAGCGTGCCAGACGGACAGAGCTATACAGGCCTGTTCCGAATTCCGAAAACGAGTGGAATTGTCGCAAATCGAGTTGATTGCTGTTCTGAATTCCGCAAATCGACCAGAATTGTCGTTTTCAAAAGTTGTGCTGCAGAGTCAGCGAAATGAAAAGTAATTGCTATTAAAAGCATTAAAATAAATCTCAAAAATTATAATCTAATCAATTTAATAATGTTGACCATTTTTCAAATCGTTTAGCATCACTACTTAAAATGTTTACAGTTTAATTGTATATTAAAATCATTTTTTTATAAACATCTATAAAATACTGCGTGAAAAGCAAAACCAAGCGGTCGTTTTTAAGCCGAGCTGTTCTGAATTGCACTTTACTTTTTAGTCGTTTTCATCCGTCAATCGATAGCTGCTAGGGTTGCTTCATATAAATTAATGTATTTGCACAGCACTTTTTTAAGTTAGTTTAGCAGTATTTTAACCATATTGGATATCCCAAATTTAAATGTAATAATTAAATATTGTTTTAAATAAAAATAAATTGACTTAATATGTAAATAAGAGCTTTGCAAATTAAAATTATAGAGATGATGACAACTCTGGCTGCTGTCGATATACACAAACACGCCCGCAGGCCAGCCAGCCAGCTGTTTATGAAAGCGACTTCGAAACCGAGTTCGAAAAGTAAAAACGTAACCAAATCGTTCGGAATTGGGAACAGCAAAGAGTAAAACGTTCGTTTTCGTTTCGTTTTTACTTTTTGAAAACGTTCGGAATTCGGAACAGGCCTGATATAACTACTTTTCAAAAAGTTCCAAGCGTCGACGAAAATTTAAAGAGTTTCAAACTTTCTTAGATTCTCCTGCACACAATATACTTAACCACTACGAGATACGTTGGCTATCGTTTCATTCTTGTGTGGCACGCATACTAGAACAGTGGGATGCCCTCATTGCATTCTTCCAAGAAGAATATGAAATTGATAACAACTTATCAGCTGAGTATATTCTATCTAATTTAAAAAATCCAACTGTTAAACTTTATCTTTTATTTTTGGATTATATAATATACTTGCTTTAGTGAACAAATTCAATATTATATTCCAGCTAGTCGATCTGTTGTACACTATTTCTATAAAACTATGTCCGAATTTTTACAAAAGTGTATTGGCTTGTTATATGCAGGAGATGTATATAAATAATACTTGATTTAAATGCCATAGAGCCAACAAACACATTTTTATTTTTACATATAAAAGACATGTGTCTCGGAATAAAAGTGGCAACTGAACTTTCGACAAATAGCTTGGACAAAGAACATAAATTGGCTTTTTGAAACGTAGCCAGTTATTTTTTATCGAGTTATGCGTACAACTAAAAAAAAGATTGCCGTTACAAGATAACTTTCCGAAAATGTTTAGTTTTTTGGATCAATTGATTTTAATAATCAAAATTGATTTTTCAATTCCATGTTGTTCAGCAGAACTGTATGAACAAGATCATATCCTCCTACTGATTTTGTCAATGAAATCCACAAATAATTAACTGACAATGCTCAGGTTTAATTTTCGAACAACAATGAGTATGAACAATGAAACGACATGGTTAAAATGCTTTTGACTAAAAATTTCAATTGCGATACATTCTGGTACGAATTGAGTCAGTTAAAAGATATAAATAATTGCTATAAATATTCGAATATTTCGAAATTTGCTCAATCTATGTTAATTTTGCCCGTTTCTAATGCGTCGTGTGAACGCATATTCTCTCAAATTAATTTAATCAAAACGAAAAATCGAAACCGCTTTAAAAATGTAAATGTATCAAATATATTACATGTAAAACAATCATTGCGCGAAAATGGGAGCAATAATTTTAAGCCCAATGAACAAATGATATGTAAAGATCTCAACAAATTTAATTTAAGCAGCTCTGACGAAGAAGGCTAGTAAATATAATTTAATGTAATATTCTGATCTTAAGAGAAACTTACAAGATTTTAAGCATTTAATTAATTTTAAGACTTAAAATATATATTGGAATATGGAATTGAATACGAATGCATATTGTTTAGTTTTATGTTGGACTGAAATATTATTAATCTTGTTAGCGACTTCGACCAAACTTCGCAGATCAGCTTAAAAACATTACATATTACCCATGACCGTGTTTGAGGCGAGTAATATTGAGAACAAAACAGTTTTTCTCACTAAAACTCCATTTTCGAACGAACATTTGTATGGCAGCTACAAGAAGTAGTCATCCGATCCGGTCGGTTCCGACATATTAGCAGCGTGCAGTAAAAAGAAGACTCTGTGCAAAGTTTCAGCTCAATAGCTCCAAAACTGAGGGACTAGTTCGCGTAGAAACAGACAGACGGACAGACGGACGGACAAAGCTTAATCGACTCAGCTCGTCTTGCTGATCAAGAATATATATACTTTATGTGGTCGGAGATGATTCCTTCTATGCGTTGCACACTTCTGGGCAAAATTATAATACACTTTTCAAGTCTTAACAAACATTTTTGCAATGGGAAAAACCTTATTTTTACTGCTTTGTTCGTTTATATATAATAAGTCAATTATTATTTTTACATATTACATATTATAATTTGAATTTCCAGGCGATTTGTCGGAAGGGTTTTACCTCAAATATAACTCAAAGGTACGGACACCAAAACTGTTACCCCGGCATAAGAGGGCCCGGCTTGCCTTCTACGAAAAATATAAGTTTTGGTGATTTTCATTGATGAAAAGAAGTTTAACCTAGGGCCAGATGGAAATCAAAAGTACTGGAGGGGACCAAAGTCATCCCAGGAAGACGAGCTATAGGCGGAACCATCTGATGGTATAGGCGGCATTTGGCTCTGCTGGAAAGTCTCCCATTTGCTTTGTGCCGGGACGGATCAATGCGGAAATGTATACGGATCTCCTTGAAGGAGAACTTATACCATTTGCGGAGAGTTCCATGGCGACGACTGGAAATTTCAACAGGATAACGCTTCTATACATATATATGTCGTTTTTTTTGTTCCAACAGTATTCCCTTATTACAGTGGCCAGCTATAAGTCCGTACTTAAATCCAATTGAGGATCTTTGGGGCATTCTTTCAGCAAATGTTTATGAGGGTGGAGGGCATTTTGAGTCCCTGAAGGAATTAAAAGCGGCCATTGTCGAGAAATGGGCAACTTTTGACGTAAACACTTTAAATAAGTTGGTAAACTCGATGCCCCGCCGCTTGCAATTGGTTGCACAACAAAGAGCGACTCTATTTCATATTAATAAATTCATTTATGTTCATTTAATTCCTTTATCTCCTTAATTTTTTGGTATTTAAGTTTTTGCACAATTATCAACTTTACATGAAGATTTCTTCAAAAAATGTTTTCTATTAATAAAAAACAAATATATGGAAAACATGGTGTACATTAGATCTTACTATCAATTACTTATTTACATGATGCACAAATATCAATTTTACTGAGGTACATTCAAAACCAAAACGTACTTGAAATCTTAAGTAGAAAACGGTAAAAATTCTATCCCGATCGATCTTGAACTCTGCCCGTCGTTTTTTTTTTTGAGGCGTGGGTGAATATTTCAGTATTTATGGCAAAATATATATTATGAGCTATCTTTTCGTCGTCTCCATTAATATTTTCTCACAGTTTACCGAGAATAAGGTGGAATTAGTCTCTGCTAAATTACCAAGAGCAAATGGTAAAACAATATACCGCATTTTGGTGGCAAACTTTCGTGATTTTAAAGCTTAGTACTCAGACAAACTAAATCGATTTACCTGGGTGTCAACTCTATATAAAAAAAAAAAAAAAAAAAGGGTGTCGGAAAGCTTTCGTAAAAAAATTCCGACAGGCTCCACAAGCTCGGTCGTACTCAGACAAACTAAAATTTCCGTTCATACCCATCGGAAATCCTCCCCCCCCTCCCCCCCCCTACTTCGAATAAACCATTTCTTGCTGTCTTGACTGACTGCTGAACTGATTTAAGACGTTCAATGACTCGGTAGTTGGGTGAAAATAGCTCTGACAATCCTACATATCAGCAAAGATTCCACTGATGTAAAGCCATATCTACAAGTGGCTCTATAATTACTCACACTTTGATATGACACAAATATTCACAATCTTAGCAAACCTGATTGAAGCTGAACCTAATGTTGGTAGGTGTTTTTCCAGCAGAGTCACTTTCATAAAAGTAGACACGACTATACATCAACATTGTAGACATGATTTTGGCTTATCTAATCTTATCATTTTGGCAAGAGCAAGATTAGTCTTCATTCACATATATGCTAGCTGTATTTGGGGAAATTTTGTTAGCTCAATGCAATGATTCGGCGAGGGGTTTAGCCAGGTAACTTTACGAATCCAGTTGGTTTCAACACAAGCGCAGCCTTTAAGAGTCTATATAACAGGAAGGAAACATCCTTTTCTATACAGCTAAAAGTGAATATATCGTTCTTTATATTGTCTGAAACTATTCAACAAAGCAGTTCCATTAAATTCTGCACCCATTTTATATACGCGTCTTCAATTGCCATTTATACAATCTTTCTAATTATCTTAGGTCTTATGAAAATTTTGCAAATTTCGCAATTTTTTTTAACCATTGGATCAACTTCTTCCATTTACCATCTTATCCTCAAGCAATTCAACACGTCAATAAAAAAACAATGATTTTTAACATAGTTCAATCTTAACATTCGTCAATTTAGTAAAGAAACAAATTCATCACAATACATTTTGAACAAAATTATTTATCACAATTCAAACATTAAAATATTTCTGCTCTACAAGTCGGTAATTTCTTCTTCTTCTTCTTCTTGATTGGTCCGATGCTTGCATCACAACCGTTCGACGGTCTCGGCCGCTGCAACCAATGTCCGCCAGTCGCTTCTGCTCCGTGCGAGCTGGCACCAGTTTTTCACGCCAAGCTTGGAAATATCTTTCCGCACCTGGTCGTCCCACCTTAGAGGTGGTCGTCCCACCTTGCCATGTCCCAGTTCTTTCGCATTCCTCTTGTAGACCATTTTTGCTGGAGCTTGTTCATCCATACGGGTAACATGTCCCAGCCAGCGCAGCCGCTGTTGCTTTATGCGCTTGACCAGACTAGTATCCCCATAGAGCTCATACAGTTCGTCATTCTTTCGGATGCGAAAATCCTCGCCAACTTTCAAAGGTCCATAAATCCTGCGAAGAATCTTTCGCTCGAAAACGCCAATCGCCGCCTCATCCGCTGATGATATTGCCCATGCTTCTGCGCCGTATTGCAGGACTGGGATGATAAGCGACTTGTATAGCGCTATTTTTGTTCTTCGCTTGAGGCCTCTGCTCTTGAACTCCCTACTGAGCCCGTAGTAGCATCGGTTTTCGAGCGTGATTCTTCTTCGGATTTCCAGACTGATGTTGTTGTCGCCGGTTATCATCGTTCCTAGGTAGACAAAGTCCTCTACAACTTTAAAGTTGTACTCTCCCATTGCAACAGATTGCCAAAGACGCGTGTACTTCTGTTTCGAGGACACTAGGTACTTCGTCTTGTCCTCGTTCACCGCTAAGCCCATCAGTTCCGACTGCCTCTCAATCTCTGAAAACGCCATGCTTACCGCCCGGTCTTGCATGCATTACATCTTTATTAAAGCTGGTGCCCGATCTGTAGGCATTTGGGCACCGGCGGAGTAGGTACTCCATCAGCAGATTAAAGAAGTCACACGATAAGGTATCACCCTGCCTAAAACTTCTTTTGGTATCAAAAGGCTCGAAGAGGTTCATTCCTATTTTGACGGAGCTTTTAGTGCTTCTCAACGTCATCATGCAAAGTCGAACGTACTTTGCTGGTATACCAAAGGTAGACAGGGCTTCAAAAAACCTTGACCTTATCGGTGTGTCGAAAGCGGCTTTGTAATCGACAAAAAGATGGTGATTTTCGATGTTTCTCTCGTAGGTCTTCTCCAGGATTTGGCGTAATGTGAATATCTGGTCTGTGGTGGATTTACCAGGTCTAAAGTCGGTAATTTGCTTATGTTTATTTATCGATTCAAAATCAGTTTAGTCTCAGAAGTCGATGTGAATAAACCCAAGTATTTTATTCATCAATGGAAAAATTGCCCAATTGCTATATTACCAATTACTTAACATGCATTGCAAAGAATGCTAAAATATACTACACTACAGCCAAGAAACCCAATTTCTACTACACCTATTTTATAGTGTAGTGTATAGAAAACAGATTTTTTTTTAATTTTTTTAATTTTTCCCTACTAATACAAATATTTTAATAGATTTTCGAGCTCAGCTTTCCAAACTATACTAAAAAAACAATTTTAGTAGAAATGGGTCATTAAATTTATTTATTTTTCTAAACAAGTGATAATAAAAATGAAGGGCTACACAAGCAAATATAGCGTTCATATTGCGAAAGTCACCAAATTTAAGAAATAAATCGTACTCTACTCTTATTGCGTCATCCTATACTTTACCCGTAGTTTTTCTGATTTTTAAATTGATTTAAAATTCGCGGATTGTAGTAAACACTTTTACTTTTATTCTTGCAATTAGCTTACAATTTTATATTACATCAATGAATTCCCATCTTAGAGGTCATAGGATCACTGTAAATCAGTTTCTTCGTGCCTAAGTTGTTGTGTGTTGAAATTGTGTTATGTTGAACTGACGCGTGTTGAATTGACTAGTGTTGAAATTGTTTTGTGTTGAAATGACGTGTGTTTAATTGACGTGTCAAAATTGTTTTGTGTTAAATAGACATGGAACCCCATTAGTTTTATAGCAAATGTTCAACTTCATTTGTGTTTCTATCTGTTATAGTCTCTGAGATCGACGCTTTCATACAGACAGACGGACATGGCTAAATCGACTTGGCTGTTGATGCTGATCAAGAATATATATACTTTATAGGTTCGGAAATGCAAAATAGCATTTCATTAAACAAAGAGAGAGAGAAAATTAGAGATGAGCGCAGCAGCAGCGCTGCATTCAGCTCCTACTCCAGGTACAGAGTATATTTTAGTCGGGCTTGAACGATTTTCTCACTTTGTTGATGAATTAATTTGTTTCAAAAAGTAACTCGGACTGCACTTAAGACCGTAACAAAGTGTGACCAAAAATATATTCAGTCCTGTTCCCGTTTCCGTATCCGATTAATCGGAATTGGTAAGATTTGTGATTTCTAAGAAACGATTAAAGAGTTCGGTCGAATCTTCTTGCCATCCAGAGGGTCGAATAAAAGTAATAAAAAGAAATGTACTTAAAATATCCCGAAACAGTCTTAAAACAAGAATTTCGGGATTAAAAAAATCGTAATAAGATGAAAATTTTTGTCGAAGTGGAATTGAGTAGTAGTAGTAGTAGTTTATTATTTGCTATCGTGGGCATGGCGTAGCGCCGTCAGCCTAAGCAGCAGTTTCATACATTGAACATAAGTGATTATTTTAGATTTTACATTAAATACATTAAGATTTGAACAACAATTTGGGTTACGTTTAATGTTTTGACTGGACCTGGCACTTGGTTTACAAATTACTTAGAAGGGTTACTGTTAGGTAACTTTTGGCCTTATTTTAGAGCTTCCGGTTACGGTTACGGTTAATAGTCCCAATTTCTTCTGACAAATCTTCGGTCCCTTTGGAATCGCATTTGTTTCAGTAAATGAAAATAGTCTCAAATTTCTTGTACAGAATTTGCACCATTATGTTCGGTGTCTTCTCGTTTAACTGTACAAGTTTGAACAAAGAATATAAAACTACTTCGTTTGCAAAAGTGTCGAGGTAAGTTTACTAGATGTAGATTAATATCTCGCTTTGGGCAACGAATAAGCGATATTTTCGCTATCGCCTGCTTTCCTGGAAATAGATTGATTGCTCTAGGAATCGTATATGTCACGTCTACGGTATTGTCCTTGTGAGGCTTTGTCGAGCTGCGTTTACATTGGATTGCCTGGAAGAAGCTTCGATGCTGGTCAGCATTTTATCATGCTCATCAGTCCATTTCATTTGGTTATCTAAGGATATCTCTGTGTTGTATTGTGACGCAAGCTCTACCCAGTTCTGGAATAATTGTGCCTTGTGTTGCAGTAAGTAGGCTGCGACCAATTTTGGGTACCGACTATCTGGCATTTTGAGAGCTTTTTGATGTATTCGAAGTGAAGGCGCAAGGTATACAAAAAAGAGTGGCGGCAGTCCAGTTTCTAGATAGATGGCGTAGTTAGGTGTGTTTAAGGGCAGGGCAAAGATTTTCTTGATAAAAGAATATCAGGCTTCGCTCTACATCCTCGTATTTCTGGCCTCCCCAGACTTGAGCTGCATAACAATTTTTTGCCCCACCCGCTGCCTTGGTATAGGGTTGCCCATACTCGACGGACCCATGTTTTTTTAAAAAAATAAAAAAAAAATAAAAAATAAAAATTGGCGGTTGGCAATCTTAATCATTTAATTTGTTCCACGTAGATTTGTTTACATCAATTTTTGAATATGATATCTCTCAAATGGCCGCCTCTGGCGTTGATGGCGTATTGTGCCCTTTTTGCAGCATTTTCCATCGATTTTCGCCAACATTTCGGCCGGAACAGCGGCTATTTCTTCACGAATGTTGTCCTTGAGCTGTTCTACGGTCCTTGGCTTGTTAACGTAAACCTTTAACTTCAAATATCCCCACAAGAAGAAGTCAGGCGGCGTCAAATCGGGCGAACGCGGTGGCCAGTCCAAATCACCACTTTTCGACATCAAACGGCCCGGAAACAATTTCTTCAGAAAATCGATTGTTATGCAACTTGTGTGCGGTGGAGCGCCGTCTTGTTGAAACCAGAACTGCCTCATACGCTTTCGACGAATAATTGGCATCACAAAATTGGTCATCATGTCGCGATAACGCTCCTGGTTGATGGTAACAGCATGGCCATTTTCATTTCGGAGGAAAAACGGCCCAATGACCGTTTTCGCACTAACGCCGCACCAAACTGTGACTTTTCGTCATGAAGAGGCACTTCTTGAATTGGTGAGATTTTCAGTGGCGTAAATAACGGAATTTTGCTTATTTACGGTCCCATTCAATGAGAAATGGGCTTCATCGGACATGATCATTTTTGTTCCAAAATTGCTCGTCATCTCGGCCATTTCGATGACTTTGGTCCAATCGACTGAGGCTTGTCCGCAGGGAACAATCTTTGCGTCAATTGAATTTTAAAGTTAAATACAGCAAATTGCAAATTAATCCGCTGTAAAGTGGTACCGAGACCATTTACCCAACTGCTGAGAACGGCGTTTTTTTGGATGATTCTTGGGGACCTCTCAACACTGGCCTGTACGGCAGCGATATTCTCGGCCGATCGCCTGGTCGACTTTTATTTGGCCTCTTCGGATTAGAAAGAGCTTCACCAGTCAAAATTTTTTATAAACGCTTTGCTGCTCTAAATTCACATAAAATTTTCCAAACCCTCCTCTCACCAAATAAGTTTTGTGGGAATTGAAAAAATATCGGATTTTTGTGCAAAAAAAACATTTCGCCCAACGCAGTATAGAACTTTAGTTAATTTTTTGTGTTTGCCAACTTTCTCTTAGCCATTTCTTCTGCATAGCTTTAAGCCATTAACCATCTACCTTAACCGGCTTGCCTTTAACACCCCCCTGCCCGCCCACTTACGCACACTGTCATACACTTGGACAACTAAGTGTCTGTGTGTATGTTTGTACTTTTTTCCTAATGCATATTTTTCCAGCACGTGCGCAGCTTTTCCGGCCCCGTCGACATGGCTAAAGCCAAACGCCATCAACCAGAGACACAGACACAGAGAGAGAAGCAGAAGCAGTGGCAGGAGACAGCCAAGCCAGACAGACCAAGAGTCAAATCCATACCCCCCCTTTCCCAATGAGCACCGCACCGTATACAAACATATATACATACATACATATATGTATAATTCCCCAACTGTCCCCCCTGCCCCCTGCCCGTGGCATTTGAAAGCGACGCACGTTGCGTGTAATTTTGATTTTAATCGCATAAAAATGTTTTGTTTATATGTATAATTTGGTTTTAACAATTTACGTTAACCTTTTGTTACCATTTTTAATTTGTTTCAGTGTGCAGGTTACTCCTGCTGCTGCTGCTGTTGTTGTTGTTGTGGCATAGTTGCTGTGTTAGTTCATAAACAGCAACAATTAAATGCGCCATAAAATTGGTTTAAATACGCGTTCGAGTCGCGCGTTTCGTGTACATATGCGGACACTAGACTATATCTATATCATAAATGCTCGGGTCTTCTGCTGCTCGCACATACATATAGACAGTTATGATGATTACTGAGCTGGGTTTATTGCCTTTGTTGGTGTTGTTGTTGTTGTTGTTACCCAGCGATAGAAATCAGCGACATTTTTACAGCATTTAAACAAAGCATAAATTCTGATTTAGTTCCAAAACTGTCGCCGGTTTCTATCACAGTTTTCCTACATACATACAAATGCATGTGTGCATATTGCATAAACATAATAAAATAGACCACCAGCAAATAAAAAATTAAATAAAAATGCCATTTAAATTGTGACCAGTAATTACAAATCTCTTCAGTGCCAGCCACCCCTCCCTCCATCTATCGAATGGCAACACTGTACAAATTATTGGTCTAACTAACGGGTTTCTTGGCATGGGTTGAACAATTAACTGAAACAAAATTTTAATGATGGCTTGTAAGCCTGTAATCGATTTTCCCTTAGAATGGACACTATATGGGAGATAATTGCATTGGGCTTAATAGATTGATGGCGTCAATATTGAAAAATGCATGTTACCTTTTTAACCAAAATTGACAATTTGATGCAATTTTGTTTTAAGTCCACTAATTCGTCCTCTTACAACATGCTATAGCCATAGTCGACATGCTAATGGAATGGGCGAAATTGTCGTTTGTATCATACAAGCGGGAGTATCGAGCATCGATAGTTGTTAGTGATGTGTGAACTAGATAGAGGAACTGGATCTGTGATTGGAGCTGGATAAACTAGGACTGGAACCGCCACAAGCAGGAGCTTTGAAGTTCAATCTTGACTTACAGGATTTACTTCACAATTTAAGATTTTAAGGATAGGCCTAAGCCCTTCGAGTGGATCATTTTAAATAGCCATACTTAAATCCCTTCGACATCAAATGGAAATTAAAGAGGAAAGCAAAAAATAAAGTAGTATTTGTGACATGTGGCAACATGTGTGTTTGTAATCGAACCGTAACCGTAACCGAAATAAATTTATTTCTGATCACCGTAGCTGTATAACCTTTATTAACATAACCGGTTAACTGTACCGAAACAGAAACAACATCTGGTTAATTTCTGTTTTTTCCTCTGGTTAACCCTAAAAATATTCACCTCCTATTTATTTTTAATAAATATTTCATATTTTTTTTTTTTTTGTTTATTTTATTTAATAAATCTTAAAAAAATATATATATATAAAGCGGCACACCCCCCCCCTTTTTTTCTTCGGTCCATATATTCTCCTCCTCACCCTTTTTAAAAGTCTGCCCCTCCCCCCCCACTCTAATGGGTTGCCCATATTCGACGGATCCATGTTTTTTTTTTAAAAATCAAAGAAAAAAATAAAAATTTGGCGGTTGGCAATCTTAATCATTTAATTTGTTCCAAGTAGATTTGTTTACATCAATTTTTGAATATGATATCTCTCAAATGGCCGCCTCTGGCGTTGATGGCGTATTGCGCCCTTTTTGCAGCATTTTCCATCGATTTCGCCAACATTTCGGCCGGAATAGCGGCTATTTCTTCACGAATGTTGTCCTTGAGCTCTTCTACGGTCCTTGGCTTGTTAACGTAAACCTTGACTTCAAATATCCCCACAAGAAGAAGTCAGGCGGCGTCAAATCGGGCGAACGCGGTGGCGAGTCCAAATCACCACTTTTCGACATCAAACGGCCCGGAAACAATTTTGTCAGAAAATCGATTGTTATGCGACTTGTGTGCGGTGGAGCGCCGTCTTGCTGAAACCAGAACTGCCTCATACGCTTTCGACGAATAATTGGCTTCACAAAATTGTA
The DNA here is from genome assembly GCA_018904235.1 of Lordiphosa stackelbergi. Lineage (NCBI taxonomy): Eukaryota > Metazoa > Arthropoda > Insecta > Diptera > Drosophilidae > Lordiphosa > Lordiphosa stackelbergi. The sequence goes on along the minus strand of JAEIFU010001678.1, from coordinate 46,227 downwards.
ATCATGTCGCGATAACCTTCTGGTTGATGGTAACAGCATGGCCATTTTCATTTTGGAAGAAAAACGGCCCAATGACCGTTTTCGCACTAACGCCGCACCAAACTGTGACTTTTCGTCATGAAGAGGCACTTCTTGAATCTCCTGAGGATTTTCAGTGGCGTAAATACGGCAATTTTGCTTATTTACGGTCCCATTCAATGTAAATGGGGTTAAAATGTGAAATTTTTTAAAAGCACGTTGAGTTTTCACAATTGACTTGTTCTGTTGAATGTAACTTTCAACTATTTTCAGAGCGCTCGCGTGGCGTGTATTGTTCCATGGTAAAAATCTGCTTGGACTGACGCTTCAAACGCGGTAGGTCATTAAGCGATCTGACATCTCTGTCAAAAGTTATGGCGTTGCCAGATGGGTCCGTCGAATATGGGCAACCCTTTCTCCATGTAACACTTTTCCAACCAACTAACAATTATCATCACACTTCCTATAACAACTTTATTTCCCTATAACCACTATAATTTATATTTATACTATAATAATTTTAACATTATACACACACACGGAACAAACAAAAAAAGAGAAGGTGGGTATATAAAAAAAAAATTTTACAATATCTATATTTTCTTATACATTAGTGATACTACACTGAATTCGGGTTAGTTTATCCCATCCAAAAATGCACGATTTCGGCTCAAATTTGGCAGCAGCCGGTTCTGATTTTTTTTCTGTAACGTAAAGTGTGGGAAAAGTTTAGAGAAATTGGTTTGTTCGCACTGATCCTTCTGCTGAACTCGAGTGATGCGGTATCATGATAGCCAATTTCAAGTATCATGATCGAGTAGGATGTATCGAAGAAATAGTACTGCTCCCAGTAATTGTATATCGAAAGGCATGCTATCGATAAAAACATGCGCATTTTGTGCATTGATTACAAAGATAAGACTTCTATCCCCTGTAAATTATAACAATAAATACTAAAAATATAATTAAACCTAATTGTAACTGTTTATATGCAGAATTCATGTTAACACGGACCGCAAATGTGTGCTACGCCGCCATTTCAGAATCCCCCCGCCCATCGGCGTTGTTCAAAAATGTTGCAATTCGTTTAGCAGAAACTACTTGATGCATCATTTTTTTATGCAACTTGCTCAGGGATCAATTATTCAGCTGAACACGCCCATTGTTACAGTCTAATCACCATCAATATTTGCATCAACAAGAATGCAGAACGAGCTGTTAGTCTTTGGTGATTTTTATTCTACCTGGACTTAATGTTAATTCAAGATCGAAAACAAAATTCAGCATTGTCCAAATATTTGTCTCACGAGCTAGAATTTAGAGAACCTAGTCTATTCGAGAATGATGCTTACCCATGTGAATATTTCCTGATCCGAGAGCAAATGTTTCTTTATTGCAGAGCAAAAAATTCAACTATTTTCAGATTATTTTGAATTTTTAAAAGTTGTGCTAGCAGTACGACCCGTGATCTGGGATTGCCCTGTTTTTATTACCGTTTGGGATTGATTTGATACCGTATGGATGAGTGTAACTAGGTATGTTTGTAAGTTTCTTTTTTGGTTCTTTATAGGCGTATAAGCCACTGAATCAATCCTCACTAAATTTTCACAGTATGTTCATGTCGATGAGGAAAGAGTCATAGGCTAAGTCTTTCGAAAGCGGTTCAGAGACATAACTCAAAAGTCTATTATGAACTATGAACTTTAAATTGGGTCTTCAGGTTGGAAAAATAAAGTTGGATATTTTACTGGATCCGAACTGATGTTGAATCGGTATTGAACCAGTATCGAACTGTTTTCGAACCGGATTAACTGTGGTTCAGAGCCATATCTAACAAGTTATATGAGCTTTAAACTTGATGTCTGATCGGCTGGTTGGTAATATGGAGTTGGATATATTTCTGGATCAGTTTTTGAACCGGTTAAGATGTGGATCAGAGCCATTTCTCGAAAGTTATTTAAGCTATGAACTTTTAATTTAGTCTATAGGTGGGGCAATGGCACAGAAGGTGTTGTACCGACTCCTCCTTTTCTTTGTATCCTCAACTTCTGCAGAAGTCATGGTAAGTGACGCCTAGGCGTGCTGCTGCTGCCAAACGGTGCACTATCGATGGGTAAATTCTGACACAAAGTTTGTTTCATGAAAAAAAGGAATTGAAAACAAAAGATATTTAAAATTTGTTTTGCAAGTTAAAAATATATGCAAAATATGCAAAAATATAAACAAATCGAAAAATATAAAACCGATTTAAAGGGTGGTATACATATTGACATTTTAATAATTATTAATGTCAGACATTATGGTAGGGGAAATGATACACAGAAGAAGAAGATCACGATATTAGTATCATACGGGTATTTTGAGTATCAAATTGGTCTTCATCACCATATGTTTATGAAGAAATAGTATCACATTGATATGGAAAATTTATATTATTTCGATATTATTAAAGATAGGGCTAATATTTGATTTTTTTCCGTGTACTTAATACCTATTTTATATGTTTATTAAATATTTAATAGAATTGGTATTACAATAAACAACCATAGTTTTTCTTAAAAATATTAATTGAAAGGCTTTGACGTTTCTCTCCAAAAACTATATTGTGAGCGGAAAAGCTTCATTCAACGTCACAGAAAGTAATTGCAGCAAATTTATATTTAATGATATTTTTTTTTATTAAAATACTATTAATTTTGGAAATGATATTCAAATTTCTCTTCCTTCGCTTTCAAGGAAGTTATGATTTTGGCCACTCTCTCGAAATTCGATATTAATCGCTATATAGTTGGGGATTTATTATTAGCTCTTTTGCCAGCTTTATAGATTCAGCTTCTTCTGGGTTCAGTGTTTCAAGAACCTGCTTACTTTTCAACAATTAAATTTCAAACCCTGTGCCAAACCAGTTTTGTGTATGAGATTCGGTTAAAAATTTTTTATATTTTAGCTTAATCATATATGCTGCAGCATGCGTAAGGAGCACCAATACTTTTGACTCCTTCCCGTGGGCCCAGAGAATACGAATGCTGTCGTTCACAAATCGAGAAACAGTTACCTTATTTACTTCTCCCAACTGTTTACACGACAATAAAAGAGCATGAAGATTAATTTTCGCTCAATGTTCCTACAGTCAAATTCTTATATTCGTCTGTATAGATTGTACCTAATTATTTAACGAGTGGAGTTTAGTTTTTCAATGAAATTCGTTTGCATATATTTTGCATATTTTGTATATATTTTGCATATTTTAAGCATAAATTATTGCATATCTTTTGCATATTTTCGATATGCATTAAAATTTGTTATATTTGAACGATAAAAGGTCTAAATAAAAAGTATGTAAATTCCGGAGGTCTAGTGACCAGGAAGGCGGAACGATAACTTCAAATCTAGGTTGGAAGAGGAAACGCCCCTACTTTTTCGTCGAGCTTAGAACCATCAGTGTAGATCAGTAAAACACACATGCTCATTTTGGCATTGCATGTGTGTTTAGAGTCTAAACTTTAGACACCCGAGAACGCTCTCATTTAACACTTGCTTGTTCTTTAAAGGAGAGGAGCGCCCTCAGTTAACTCAAGTATGTTGTTGCAAAATAGAGCAGTGTAAGCTCGTACACTGTCGGTGTATCGACGTCGCTGCTTCAGAGAAGAAACGTCGCTACTTGTATACACAGAAAATAGTAACGTGCCGGACTTTGGTGTAGATTAGTGCCGGACTTTGGTGAAGATGTTAATGGCGTTAGCTCTGCTGTGGGTGCTACATACATTTAGATAAATCCTTTACCCTTGGTACAGAGTATAACACAGAGTGCTTCCTTAGAGTCAGCTGAATTTTTGGTTTCTTCATAAACGATTCGAAACGCTTTCTAGCTATGCTATGCGCAATCGATTGTCTGAAGATTCCTATCTCTATAATACAGCGGGTGGGGTAGGTCAATCATTTTCAATAACGTTTCATAGATTACAGTTTGGTAGTTCAAAGCAAGTACTTGGTGTTAGTGATGGGGTGAAGTTGAGATCTATTCTATTATTAGCTTTCAAAAGTCTCAAGTGTAAAAGATTAGACAACTTCTACAAGTTAGAGGTCAATTTTTCTTAAATTAATATTTTTGCTTATGGAACAGTCCTTGCATTTAGCCCATTTAAAACTCAATGAACATACTACAACACATCAATATTCCCAGCCCATATCCCTTGGCAATAATCGGTAAACATTTTCAATCTATGCTCGACCATCTTGGGCCCGTTGTGCCGTTGAGTTTGTTATAGGCTAAGTATATAATTTAATAACTATAACAACAACAATAATGCCTGGTTGCGCCCGTCCGGGCAGTTCATATGTCATGTGTGCCCCGTTTTTGACTGCAATGCAGCGACACTCCTCTGTAGCGCCCTCAAACCAGTCCCCTTTCCCAGTCCACAGGCCGTGCGTTCTAATTTCATAATAAACTTGGCTGGCTGACTGGCTGGCTGGTTGGTTGGCTGGTTGGCAATTCAAAAATTGGCTAGGCCCAAACCGCAACGGGTGTAAATTTCATCGTATCCCCCTCGGTACCCTCTTTCCAACGGCCAATGGCGGCACATCCTGTGCAGCTCGTAAGCACCTCATGCGCCAGGCTATAAATGTAAATTGCCTAAATGTGCAAAAGCTCGAGCATACGTTGCCCTGGACATGGATACCAGTCGTTAGGGTCGTGGGTAGGGGTGTGGGGGGTTGCATCGTAAATGAAATCAGTTGGTGCGCGAATCCTGCATGGGTCAATTATGCAAATGTCCTGCACATGCACATGGTGCTGTTACCAGTTACTGTTACTAGCCAGGGGCATGGCGAAAGTGATTTGTTGCTCGACAGTGCAAATCTGTTTTCATATTAAGTATTTTAGCGGCAAATTAAGTTGAAAATGGTCGTCAGACTACGAAATCAGACATTAAAATGGCCAACGGGGAGCCTAGGCCAGGGATTGCATTTGATGAAATGTAATGCGCCAAAAACTTTCACTCCATGGCCAGAGATGGAGACAGAGAGGGAGAGAGAGAGAGAGAGTGCTTTCCATTTCGGCAGCAGCATGAGTAACCCTCAAATTTAGTGGCATTAGAGGACAAACGAATGCCCGGACACGTTTGTATGCAAAGCACAAATAAAGAGAAGGAGCTGGACGGGACGAGGCAGTGTAACAAACAAAAGGTCTGTCTGGAGGGGTTGGGGCTAGTGTTTGGAGTTGAACTGGCGCATACTTCAGGAGCGGAGGACAGGTTTAAAGGGCCCCCATGTTTCACTAAAGAAAATGGAAAAAGTTATAAATTCAATCCAGTCATAAGATAAGGGGAATCAAAAAGTAACTCCAATCCTTTACCTTAACAGTTTTGCTTTCGACGCTGATATTTTAATGATGATTGAAACTTGGCTTCCATCTCATATACTAAATAGGGAGATTCTGTGCGTCTACTATTGAATCTTCAGAGTTGACCGTCAAAATCGTAATGGAAGGGTGTATTGGTTGCTGTTGAGCAAAATCTTAATGCTTCTTTTTCCATGTTGATGAAAATCTCGCATATTTTGGAGCTGTTCTTATGTGCCTCCGTCTTCTGACGAATCCACTTATCTTAAGCGTGACTCTGTTATGGAGTACATTTAGAAATCCTGCCGCGACTGTGGGTGACTTTAATCTTCCCTTTGTTTCTTGAGTCTCGTCCCCCGATTCTGGATTTATTCTTTCTTCATGCCAGCATAGTTTTCATAGTTTGCCCTCATGCAACCTTAGAACTTGAATTGGATCTTCTAAACATACCCAATGAATTAGAGCAGTGGTGCCCAAACACACACTATCAAGCTTTGCGATGGTGTGTGTAGCAGCGAAACACGAAGTAAACGTCATTATATCAATCATGGGTACAAGCAAAGAAATAAATATGTGTGCGTGCTATTTATAGAACACATGTATTCTCTTTTGCGTGTGTCGGCTGCGACGCCGGCAGCATTTTCAGTTCATCGGGACAGCAGGCGTTTTGTGCACCATGAATTAGAGCCAACTAAAACGTACTTAGGCGTTGTTTTAGGAAAACAGATTTCAATCATTTGAACAATTTGTTGCTTAATACTGCGGCATATCTTATTCAAGTTCATATTGTTGAAGCTGCCACCAATTTGTTCTATTCTAAACTCCACGAGCGTTTTGATATCTCCATTCCTCAGGATATTGTAAGAGCAGCTCAGAATAATGTTCAGACACTGAAAAAATGTGAAGTCTCGTCTTTTCAAAACTTAGAAAAGATCTGGTAAAGCAACGGACTTCTCCGAATACTCCACTGCTAGGAAAAAATTTCAAGCACAAAATCGTATTTGCTATAAAATATTCTCTTTCTCGAGTACACAGTAATGTGTGTAATGATCCAAAGAGCTTTTACCAATTCGTTAGTACCAAACGACGTTCCAATGCCTAACTTTCTTGTTTTTTCTATAAACACGAAAATTACTCGTCTGATATTGATATTGCAATTAACTTACTTGTCGTCCGATGCCAACAATGGCTATTCTCATCCTATTCCTTCGTATGATTTTATACGCTGCCCCACGATTTCTTTGTCTCCTGTCCTATATGGTTTACGTACATTAAAATCTAACCTTTTGGCAAAAATTGAAAATAAACTTGATCTGCCTGCAAGTATAAGAAGTATTTGTTCCATACATGCCAATCCTCTATCTTTTACCATCTCTGAGATCCGGTAGGACGGTCGGACGAACAGACAGACGGACAGACGGACATGGCTATATCGACTCTGCTGTTGATGCTGATCAAAAATATATGTACTTATAGGGTCGGAAATGGTTCCTTCTCCCTGTTGCTTACTTTTGCACAAAAAGGTTCACGTTCTCTCTTAGTGGGCATAATTATTTTGACAAGAAAAAATTCATAAATAAACCATTATATCTTTTAAACAAAAAATCCTAAAATTTTGAAATTTATATCGGATACTGGTATAAAAGTAAGCTTTCAATAACACATAAGTAGTACACAATCGGCTGCTTAGGTAAGAAAATATAAATCAAAATGTGCAAATGGGGGTTGGCATAAGTATTTTGACAAGATTTCAAAATGGATTTATTCTCAGCACAGGACCTCAAATGCTAAAACAACGATTGGTTCTAGACAAGTTTTTCACGCTGAACCCGAATCTGGCTTTAGAAATTCCATATCTCTAACGGATTAACTGTAAAATGGACATAAAAATGCCAAAAATGGCCCTTTTTTGCCCATTTTCCCTGGACCCTATGTCCTAGAAACGAGCTATCTTTTAAAAATTTGATTTGTCAAGTTATAGTACTTAGTTTTATCTTAAATTGTAGTTCATACTTTCTTCATTTTTATAAGATATAAGTTCGTGATCGATCAGCCTTGGCCGATTTGCATGAAAATTTAAATTTTTTTGTTCTTTTCATGAGCTACATGATAGTTATTTAAAACAAACTACGCTATTATTGCTTTAAAAGCAGTGTAGCTCACTTGTAGCTCAGTGTAGACGATTCGTATTTTCTAGAGCTAGTTAGTAATTAGCAAAATGTATCGATTTGCCGAGGAAATAATAAGGATCGGATGAACGGTTCTCAAGTTATGAGCAAAAAAGTAAACCAAAGTGAACAATCGATGTCGGTTAGAGCCGACTTTAACTTACGCTCTCGTTTAAAATGAAAAGAAAAGACAAAAATAAATTATATTCGGAGGTGTCACAGAAATCCTCTCCAACCAAATTCCAACCCAAAACCAATTCTCGGTGTCACAGAAATCTCTTTCGGTTGGTTTCAAATCTCTCGTGTTTCGTCGGGAGATTTAGCTAAATTTACCACCCAACAATTTTGACAAGCAAAACTAATTTTAGAACTGTAAACAAAATTATTTTTCTGTATGGGTTGCATAAAATGAATAAATAATTTAATTAACTTAAACATTGAAATTTGCGTTTCAATAATTATTAGGAAAAACAACCAAAGTCTTTCATGTTAATCTAAACCAAGCACATCAGTGGAGCCGTTTGGCGATTGTGGCTCCATCTGGTTGGCAGTCAGCGCATTAAGGGCTGGAGAGTTGTACTTCATGTTTGGCTCCAAAAAATATTTAAATTTTAAATTTTATTTATGAAGAATGTGAATTAAATTTTAACTATTTTTTACAAATGCATTATAAAACATTTATCACAATCAAAAATTTCAGTTAAGCATCAAATTAACCCATAACTTAAATTAGGAAGTTTTTTGCGAGAGGTGCAGCCCTGTTTTTAGCGATGGAACTTTTAATTAGATTTTCAAATAAGAAAATGAAATCTCTTGAAGTTCTGGAACACTGACGGATTTTTCGAGCGTTTTCTTTAGAGATTTCTGTGACACCCCCGATTAAGAATTTTGTATGTTTCTTTTTGTTGCGTTGTTTTAGTTTTGGTTCTTTGGTTCTTTCTGAAAAACTTATATAAATGTTAATTATTAATCAGCAGGTACTGGTATCAAAAAAAAAGAACTAAAGCACGACGATGTTTTAACTGAACTTAGTGGATACCAAGTAGATGCCAAAAGCTTCATTGGTTCGATACCCAGGAGGAGCGAGTTGTTTTTACTTCTTATTTTTATTTTTTACTTTTTTTAACAAAATAAATCTATATATATATATATATAAAGTTTTTGAACTGAAGCTTTACAGAAAATTGTTTGGTGGGTAATAAGTTGCGAGATGATAAATCTTGTTTTTAAGTTTTTAAAGATCATTTCAAGGTTTTTCAATCTTGTTTTTATAAGATTGCAAGATTGTCGAAAAAGAGATTTTTAATATAGATTTTAGATTGATTTTTTTTTCAGTGTACACATTTAAGCTCTTATTTATATCCCTTGTGAGGCCCATTTTGGAGTTTGGTTCGTGAATTTGGACCCTGAATTACTAATCCCGTGTAAACGCATCGAATCTGTCCAGAAACAGTTCCTTTTGTTTGCTCTTCGCAACCTGAGACCCACAGTTGAGACTTCCTACGTATATAGCATATACGAACTATGTTGGGTCAATTGTTTCTAAACAAGCTTATAGAGTATTATATTGACGCTGAGTACTGACTCGGGCGCGTGAACTTTAATGCCCCTTCAAGACAAACACGAAACTTTATTGCCTTGAGGCTTTCTATAGCTTCTTCTTCATATGCTTCTAACTGTCCATTTCGCATTCTAAGTAGGGATTACAATAACATCTTTCCTCTTCTCAGTGGGAACTATTCCTAACCCATAATTTGTATCTCTTTCTATTCCGTTCACTATTCCTCCCAAATGTGAAGAATCCCGTATTACCTGGTCTATAAAATGAATGAAATTTGTTCCCCAATAGAGTTTAAAATGTACTTGAAAACGGAAACAATATAAAAAAATGGAACAATATCAACTCAATTTGAGTTTTTGGTTGTTGAGGTGAGAACATTAAACTACAAATGACAAAAACCATTAATGCACTGTTTTTAATAACGTTTATGCTCATTTTGAGTCCAATGTTCTGGGCTGATTTGGCCTGAGTTAATTCATAATATAAACGTTCATCGCTCTTTTTCCGCACTCCGCTCCTGTGTTTCGTCTATTGTTTGTCCACGGTCTATGTGAGAGTTTGCCTTTTCTGTTTTTTTTTTTTTTGCCAACTCATGAAGCTTTGTCCTGTCTTGCGTCCTGGCTTTGTCCTGACCAATGCCAATACGCTTGGCAAATAACGGCAATCGCTCGCTTTTGCTCTCTTCATACATATGCATGCAAGTTTTCCGCTTTTCCATGCCGGCCCGGCTGTCTGCTTCCGCTTCACGTTACGGCTCCTGCTGCTCCTGAAAGCTTGGCTAAGCACCTGAGCAAACTTATTGTTAGAGTGCGCATTGTTTTGGTTGGGAAATGAAACCGAAAACCCCCTCCCCGTCAAGGTTACATGGCGGAGCTAAATTACGATGTGTCTGGCCAGGATAATTTTACGATTTCCTTGCCAGCGAAGAAAAAGGGGGCAACTACAATACCTTTTTGGCCATTAAGCAATCAGGCAGTGCGGCTTAGTACAAAGGCCGTCTTTTCAACACCTACAAACAAACCGAATGAAACCAGATGAGATGAGACACCATCTTTATGATGAAGCAGTGGAGATGCAGGCTTGCAAATTACTGACAACACACAAATCTCCGCTGATGGCCGTCCACTCACAAGAGATGCTACGCGAGCGATAAGGACGATAAGCGCTTACGCATTTTGGCATAGAGATTCCAAAAATGAGTCTGGGGAAGGGGCAGAGATGACAATAGCAGGCAGCAGGCAAACTCTTGGAAAGTATTTTTTGTTTTTTTGCGATTGCTCTGATCAGATAGCCGATCGTGTGCGACGGGGCGTGCGGAAAGCGGGAAAGGGACGGGGACGGGAACGGGAACGGGTCTTGGCACTAAAAGCGGCAAGTAATTTGATGTCATATTGTGTCACACACACACACTCCGTACCCTGGCCAAAGAGATGCTTAAAGATAACAACTACGGCCAGAGAGAGACTGGGACGGCAGCTCTGATTTCTCTCGCTCTCTTTCTAATCTTTGGCGGCAAGCATTTACTACTGTATTTTATCATCAGTCAGCTAGGATAAGGATCCATTTGCTGGTGACATCTGTTTTGATCCGCTTGTTTGGTTTAAGGTCCTAATTGTAGATTGTAGGCGTAAATTGGGACTGGTCGCTATAAGGCATTCGGATGATACGCTCGTTGGTAACCAGAGATGGCCAATGAGTGAGAAAAAGGGAACAGATACAAGGAAACACTGCTTGAATTTGAAGAGTAGAAGATAAAAAGAGGAAAGTTTACTTTGGTTTTCCACTTTCCATCAGGATCAACAGTCTATATGAATGCGCAGTTGTCAGAGATGGTAGAGGTTTGACATGTATGGGATAAAAACTTCTTATACTTGTAGTCGATCAAATTGATTTTTACATTTTTGCCCTCGCAATTTGAAAATAACGTTAAATCTATTACAGTTTTGTAGATGGATGGAAGATTAGGAAGATTATTTATTGATTTACTCAAGTTATGACCAACAGTCAGATCCAATCAAAGTCAGTTTTAAAATGGTTACAGTAGCGTCATCTATTTGTCAGATATGAAATGGTTGTGGCTACGTCACGTTAACTATTTAGTTTAAAACACAGATAAGGTTTAAGTTCGGTTTATTGGAGGCGCCGTGCTGCCGGTAAGAATGAGTGTAACAGAATGGCTGAGAGATAATTGTGTGTGTGTGTGGGTTAGATTTGTGAGATATTAAAAGGCGGGAGAATCGAGCTTCGATAGTTGTTAGTGATGTGTGAACTAGTTAGATGAACTGGATCTGTGATGGCCCCCTTAAACGATGCGTGGAGTCGACTGGGTTATCAGGGAAGCTGACGCTGAATGCCGGCTATATTTTAAGTCTTCTCTGTATCGTATTATAGCCAAATCTCATACATGTATTTATTTATTTATTTGGCTCTTTTGGCTCTATTTGGCTTTTAACTCACTAGTCACAACGATAAATTACTATAAATGGGCAGTGGTGCACAAAGCAGAGCAACACGAATAAACGCGATTATCCCGGCAAATATAGCTAAAAAAAAATTTCCCTTTGTTGTTGGCGAAATGACTTCCTATCACACGGGATAGGAAAAATGACATTTGGGCAACACTGCTATAAATCAAACATAATTAGTATGGTTTATAACTAACAATATTTACTTACATACTGACATACACAAAATATAACTAATAAAAACCTTTATATATTGGATTATAATTGTTATTTTTATCCCTGAGAAGCTATTTATGTTTTTAAAAATTCTTTTAATCTAATATTAAATTGAGTTTCGTTTCGTATAGTTTTGATATCATTAGGTAAACTTTTCCATGTTTTGATAGCAGGCTCCAAAAACTGTCGTTCAGAGCAAGACGGCTTGGTTCTTGGATAGATTAAATTGAATGTTTTGGCTGAGGTAGAAAATATTAGTTTGTTATAAAGATAGTCCGGCTCTTAAGAGGTGAGAATTTTATATAAGGTTTAGGTTTTAAGGTTTAGATCAAATATTGTACTCGCCAATTGCATAATTAAGTCAAACCTTCTACGGTTAAATATGAACCGAGCAATCGAGTTAAAGGCAACATTAAGTTTTTTCATATCAGTTACTCTGCAGTGGCCAAAAATTTCTACACCGTAGAAGAGAGAAGGAATAAGATACGTTTTAGCTATCAGTAACTTTATGTGAACAGGTAAAAACGTCTGACGTATAGAAAGCTGCCTTAATAGCCCAAAGGTTTTTCCTATTGCCTTAGATATATGGTTACCCCACGAGTTAGTAGTATGATCAACATATTCAATTTTAGTTCCATTTATCTGGAGTTGACTAAGCTGTGTAGTACTAAGGGCCTTCTTGTAAATCACAATGCATTTGGATTTGGTAGGATTTATACTCAGCCCACTTTGCTGGGCCCACTTATCTATTTTGCTTAGCTCATCGTTACAGTCAACAAATACACTCATTAATTTCTATCAACGGGCGACTAACATAAATCTGTACATCATCAGCATACATGTGGACGTTACATTTAGACAGTACATTTGGCAAATCATTTATATAGACAGAAAATAGAAGAGGTCCTAACACAGATCCTTGAGGAACGCCAAGCGTTAGAATCTTGAATTGGGAAATGAATGAGCCAGAGACAACTGCTTGGGATCGATTTTCTAGATATGATTTTAGCAGCTTTGTTGCAGTTTGCGAGAAATTATAAATCTTGCTCAGCTTGGTACCCCTATAGCCCCCCTCCACCCCCACCTGGATCTGCTACTGCATGTGTGCTGTGCGTCTGAGCCTGATGTCGTCGATGTAGTGGACATGTGTGCTGTGCGTCTGTAGATCCGCCAGCCACCGGTCTCTTTTTGACAAGGTGGTTTGGACTTGACCAAGGGTTCTTGAGTGGCTATTTAAGACAGGCTGAAGAAGCTTCTTGAACTCTAATATGATGTCCTCATGTATGGATGAATGTTCGTGTTCGCTGTGAATGGTTGATCGTCTGCAGTTGATATTGAGCTCCGACTATTTAGGGGCTGAAGCGTGATTACCCGCTATTCTACACGTGGCAGCAGTTTCATTCTAATCGATTCCTATCTTCAGAACCAAAGATCACATAAAGTTGAGAGCGTAAAAACCGAAAAATAGAATGCACTAGCTTGTGTGAGTAAACACAACGAACAAGCTGGAGTATACGTGAGCACACTCACAGTCGTCGGCTGTCGTTGTATGCGTACAAAAAAACGGCTGGCTCTAGATCACTCTCTCTCTCTCTCTCTGGCTTTTAAAAATTTCCAGAGAGCCAAAAGCCAGTTGAAAAGCCAGCAACGTGTGCAAAAAAATCGTATGGCGTTACTCATCTTCATATTCTAATGTCTTTGGTAGAACTCTTCAGGCTCCAAAACTTTAGATTTCATCATCCAGTGCTCACGTCGCCAATGTGATTGAACTGTTGCCCTGTTTATACACAAAATAAATATCATGATAAATTCCCTGCAAAGTATGCTATGAAAATTAATATTGAATAATATTGACTCACCGCTAATTAATTTTTGAATTCCTTCATCTGCTCCAACAATCTAAGTGAATGTACAGTTTGGAATATTTATAATGTTGCGATAGCTCATAATCTATTATACAGTTTAGATATATAAATGTTTAAGACATAAAGTAAGCATACTTTTAAAGGAATTTATCATGATATTTTTTGTGTGTATAAACAGGGTATGTTACTTGAAAGAAGAAAACATGAATGATCTTTCGATGTATTTTTTGAAAATAATCAAGAAATTTGCTGACGAAATGTCACTTGAGTTCGAAATTCCTCGTTTATATAGTCGTCAAAAAGCGCAACAGCTTACGCACCGAGAATATGACGCTATTTAACCCCCCATGTTAAATATTTATATGCAAAATACTATACTAAGAACGAAGCATCATCTGAAGAATGGAGTTTTCAATGTTTATTGTTTGAGCAGTTTGTAGATACTCACTTATGAATTCTTTTTCACGCGCGATTAATAAACAAATTGCCTGCGGCGATTTCGGAATAAAACCGAAACGAAGCTCGGTTTCGCTCAAGGCATTTACATTGGCCGAAATCTTTTTATTATACTCTGTGTCAAAGGTACACAGAGTATATTAAGTTTGTATGTAACGGGGAGAACGAATCATTTACGACCCTACGTTTGTGAAATCCGGTGACGCTCTATAATGTTCACCGCACAAAATACTTTTATATAATCCCTAAGATCCCTAAGATCTATATATTCTGAAAAGCACAATGACATCCGAACAGTCTTGAGTGATCTTGAGTGCCCTTACCCCCCACCCTTTTTCCCAACTCCTAGATCCGCCACTGCAAGGACTACTTCTAAGTGCGTATTGAGAGCTACAGATTTTTTCGCGAATTAGCCACGTTAACTATTTAGTTTAACATAATACAAATTAGGCTTAAGCTCGTTTTATTGGGGGCGGCGTGCTGCCGGTAAGAATGAGTGTTACAGAATGGTCGAGTGTGTGTGTGTGTGTGGGGATCGAGTTGTGAGATATTAAAAGGCGGGAGTATCGAGCATCGGTAGTTGTTAGTGAAGTGTAAACTAGGTAGATGAACTGGATCTGGACTAAAGCTGGTTGAACTAGGAGCGCCACATGGTCAAAGTACTGGCGCCACCTATTGGTTACGTTGTAAAATCAAGTACTGTCAAGTTATGACCAAAAGAAAGTTCGCTGCCGCAGCGCAGCTACTGCAGGTACAGAGTATATTACTGTCGGTCTTGGCCGACTTTCCTACTTGTTTTAACAATCAATTTCTGAACGATCAAGAAACCTTAGGTTCGATATGAAAGGAACAGGTCCCTAAGACTTTTCAATGGGTAAGAGCGGACATTAAGAATTTTTCCATATTCATCTACAATATAATTTTTGTTTGAAGTTTCCAGTTTGTCCATCATTTCAGCTGCCTGAACTCCAACTAATCAGTCTCACTTTTCGAAGAACAATTTTAATAATTTTGAAAACCCATAAACGAATACACAAACAAAAACCTTTGGTTTGATAACCTTTGACTTCACGACTCGTTCGATTCCGATTCAGAATTATTATCCAAAGGTTCTCATTATGGTTTCCAAGCTTTTGGTTGTGTTTTTCCCCCTCACTTATATGGCATTACGTTTTTTAATGCATTTTCCCTCTCGCGCACGCGTTCGATTTTCATTGCCTTTTGTGGGCACTTTTCAAGCCTGGCGCGGCGCTTCTTTAATGGTTATGTTTAATGGTCAGTTTTGGAAGTCTCCTCCTGCTTTTAACATTTACTGCCCGGTTTACGATGTTCGGTTGTCTTGGCTCGACGCAGCGCATACAAATGATTTGATTTGCCTCAGATTTTCGGTATATCGCATGTGCTCCGCTTTTTGACTGGAGTCACTTCATTTGTCACTTGTGACCGGCTTCATTTTATGACTTTTCCTGAGAATTTGCCACAGCAGCCGCAGTCGCTGGTCGGCTATCGACTTTGATTTTTATGACCCGCTCTCTTTGCCTAATTTCACCTGAAGTGGCGGCCACTCGCTCCGCCCGCTCACTCTGCATACTTTCTTCCACTTGGGCTTGCTGGTGGTGGTACTTGTTAATGACTTCGTCTTAAGTAGTCCAACACCACCGGCCACATTCCCAATTGGATTCGATTTGTATCTGAAAGTGCCTCTTAGACTGTGATTAGTTTTAATGACTAGTTTTGAGTTTTCGATTCTATTTTTGTGGCCCGTTTTAATTGTCTGATTGAAAGTCCTGTGATAAATGGCCAGTGCACCCATTAGCAGGCAACAAATTAAATTGGGAATTTCGGAAAACATTTGAAACCATGTTGATGAATGTTGCCACCTAATAAGTAAACATTTTCAACATTTGACGGACAGTTGGCAACTTGTTTAAATGAAGCAATTAACAACTTGAAGCTGTGAAAATGAATTGATACAAACATTTTGCGCAAGGCCATCAAAATGTAAACACTATGGCTTTTATTTGGCTTACATGTGTGTGTGTGTGTGTGGATGTGTGTGAGTGTTTATTTGGGTGCAGGGCTGGCTGTTGGGGCGGTACGCCTAAAAGTCTGCAGCTGCTCATGCTGGCCCGCATAAAAACGAGCGCAAAACTTATCAAAGATGCAAATATGTTGGCGTGTAAAAAGCAGAATGACCTAAGGCTCGACTTGTGGATGCCCAGTCAAAGGTGTTTAAAATTTGGGAAATAAAATTAAGATCAATCCCAAGCACTGAAGATATAACCAACGGGTTAGCCTGTGTGCACCTTGTTACTTAAAAAAGCGTTTGTTTTCTGAAAATTTTAGTTAAAAACCAAAAATTTTCAATAGTGAATGAAATATTAATTTGGAGCCTTACATCAATGCCTGCCATTTACTATTTGAAGATTATTTCATGTAAACGTTGGCTGCGGCTGTGCCCGAGGTGGTCCATCCGTAAGCTCCAACTGGTCGTATGCCACCGTCTTGTTGAAACCACTTGTTGACCAAGTTAAATT
This sequence comes from Lordiphosa stackelbergi, assembly GCA_018904235.1. NCBI lineage: Eukaryota > Metazoa > Arthropoda > Insecta > Diptera > Drosophilidae > Lordiphosa > Lordiphosa stackelbergi. The sequence continues at coordinate 29,603 of JAEIFU010001678.1, read as the reverse complement.
TTTCCATTTTGAGCAAAAAAAGTCGATAATCATCGCATGGTTCTCTGCTTCATTAACCTGAACAATTATGGCGCCGGCCCACTAACCGGACGAAACAGAGCATTTTTCAGGATGCATTGGCATCTCTTTAATTATCTCTGGCTGCTATTCAGACCAAATTCCGCAATTCTGTTTGTAGATGTACCCATTGAGAAATTAAACAAATCCAGACACATTTTCTACTGCAGAAATATAATAAAAGTTCAGTTACGAAACACAGACAGATCACGAATGCTTACGCATGCTTCAAATTCAAATTCTACAACGAATCACACGTGGAGGAAACATGTACACAAAAAAAACAAACAAATAGCACCGAAATCATTAGTTATATGATGAGCCATAGAATAGCATTAGTTAGTCGAACCGGCTAAAACTTGCTAGATCCCACTTATTTTTTGCCACAAGTAATGGATAATTTCATACTTAAAAGAAAATTCTTGATCCTAGCTGCATTTCTATCCCCAATATAATGACCCCAGAATCTTAAACATTGATTGCTTTAGGGCGGGGACGCTCATGACCATTCCGCATCAAAAAATTCATATGCGTGCCGACCTGCAACAAGAACATCATATATGTCTCTCTTTTCTCTCTCTCCGATGTCTCTCGCAGACTCGAACGCAACAACAAAGTTGTTTAGCGTAGTCGGCACTCGCCTCGCTCGCTGTGGCTCGAGCGCTTTTCGCTATATACGGCGGCACACACACACACACAGATATTTATTGTAGTTGTTCTTGCTGAAAATACGACCGTAAGCTTAGTCTGAGCACCCCTGTGTTTGATTCAGTTATTAACATATTCTTCTTTTAAAAATAAACTAAATACAGAGATGTAACCCGGTTCTGAACCGATTTTATGCAACTGTAAACCGAACTGTTGATTTTTAAAATGCCGAACCGAAAAAAAATTAAACTAGTTTGGTTCAGTCCACTTCAGCTAGATTTTGAGTTACTGGCAAATATTCTTCTTCTTTTTTTATTGGTCCGATGTTTGCATCAAAACCGCTTGATGACTCGGCCGCTACTATGAATGCCCTCAAGTCGCTTCTGTTCTGTGCTTGAAAATGTCTTCCTGCACCAGGTAGCCCCATCTTAGTGGTGGTCTTCCGCTCTTGCCCCCTGCCCCATATTCGCGCTTTTTGATGAAGCTCCGGGTGGCATGTCTTACCCAGCGCAGCCGTTGTAGCGGTCAGACTGGAGTCCCGCAAGGAGCTCAAACAGTTCGCAATTCATACGAATGCAGAAATCATCGCCAACTTTTCAAGGTTCATAAATCCGCCTCAACCGCTGTTGTCATTGTCCAGGCTTCTGCGCCGTATTGCAGAACTGGGATGATAAGCGACTTGTATAGCGCTATTTTCGTTCATCGAGAGAGGGTTCTGCTCTTGAACTCCCTACTGAGCCCGTAGTAGCATCGGTTTGCAAGAGTGATGCTAGCTGGATATCATTGTTCCGAGGTAGACAAAATCCTCAACAACTCTCCCATTTTAACAAATTGTCCAAGACGCGTAGACTTGGCCTCGTGTACCGCTAAGACCATCAGTTGAGACTGCCTCTCAATATCTGAAATCGCCTCTGAAACGCCTTGCTTAAGAACACCAATCCTTTTAAATTTGCTAAGGACCCAAAATTGAAAGAAGCCTAGTCTTGGTTTGAGGTTAACTTACTTAATATTGAAACTTACAAAATTTGGTTGTTAACTCATTCAAAGCGTCATTCTTATCGAATCCACCTATTGTTGCATGCGTTTTCTTAGATTATAGTGATCAAATCTGTTATTAGAATGAAAACATTTAGCCAAAACGCATTTCAAGTTAATATCCAACAATTTCCCACACATTAACAAAAGCATAAAGACGAGTTGGAGATGTTTTCCACACAATTTAATAATAGGGATTCAATTGCATCAAAATGTAAAATAACAATTTTTAACTGCATCGAAGCGTTTGATGGCATAAAAGATTTACCTGAAGTAAAGATATTTTTATCAATTTATTGGAATCAAGGGCGTAGCCGATTTTGCCCTGAAAAATGCAGTTTTTAACATATAACTTTAGTTTTACGAGATTATTTTGAGGATTGTTTCTTATTTCATATCAAAGGCATCTTGATCTAATGATTTAATGTGGGATAACATATTTAAAAGATATATTTTCGGAAAGCTGAATAAATATTAATGAGGAAAATCAGTATAAGCGATTAAAAAAATTTAATCGCATTATTAGTTTCAGCCACACAAGTGTCAGTAGAATATAGATTGAAATTTGTTTTATCAGACTAAAGAGCAAATGTAATCGAATTTAATATTTATATATGTATATTAATACATACATATTAAGACTTAATGTCTTAACTAAACATCATCATATTGAAGTTAATTTAAGTTTTGTAAAATCTATATTATATCCTGTTATATATATATTATATCCTGTTTTCTTGAAATCCACATATACAAGTAAAATTAATAATAAATTCTTCAAGAAATGCCAAAAACGTAATTTGGGGTTATCTAGAAATCTGTCCAGTGAGATTAGTTCAAACTCCAGATTCTGATTCAGCGCGGGATTTTACATAAGGAATGACATATAATTGAATAGGATGAAATATCGTGTTAACTTGTGTTATCAATCTGCCGATACTGGGACTGAACACACTCCATGGCATCTTAGCTCACTGCGCCATATGTCACCCGTACACCCAAAGAAATCTAGCACGAATCGGCGAGACAGAAATCGGTTTCAATTTAGATTTGTTCTTCCTGATTTTTTGGACGACAAACTACAATACTTTCATAGGAGAAGACAATTAATCTTGACTTCGAACGTCTCAGAAATTCGTGTTTGATTTCAGTATTTTCGGCTTGGATCCAAGAATATTCCGGCTTACCGTACTTCTTGGCTTAGTTTTTTCTCTGAGTGTAGCAGTATAAGAACTCAACTGGCAGAAATCTCAAAGGTGATTTCTGCCACTATGTAAGTACAATACATCTTCTTTATTTTTTAACGTTTCAAGCTCAAAAACAATTTATACTGATTGAAGCCTTTTAACTGTTTTCTGAAAATACCGAACTGTTTCTTATCAAATACATGTATCAATCGATTTACTCTAAACTTTAAGCTCAATGATTTGTGTCAGAGCTGTTTTTTTATACACTTGAAAAGTGTATTAAAATTTTGCCCAGAAGTTTGCAACGCATAGAAGGAATCATCTCCGACCACATAAAGTATATATATTCTTGATCAGCATGATGAGCTGAGTCGATTAAGCTTTGTCCGTCCGTCTGTCCGTCTGTCTGTTTCTACGCGAACTAGTCCCTCAGTTTTGGAGCTATCGAGCTGAAACTTTGCACAGAGTCTTCTTTTTACTGCACGCTGCTAATATGTCAAAACCGACCGGATCGGATGACTACTTCTTGTAGCTGCCATACAAATGTTCGTTCGGAAAATGGGTTTTAGTAAGAAAAAACTGTTTTGTTCTCAATATTACTGCTCTCAAACACGGTCATGGGTAATATGTAATATTTTTAAGCTGATCTGCGAAGTTTGGTCGAAGTCGCTAACCGTTGAGACAAGCTATTTCAAGTGTATCAAAACTTCGGTACAGACGAAGTTAGCTTTGCCTTTCTCGTTTTTTTAATTTTTCATGTATTCTTTCCTTGAAAGTTTCATATTCAGCCATGCTCCCATTTTCGCTTTCGCAAAAATTTTACGATTTCGTCGCTAAATCGCAAAAGTAGTTGCTCCGAGATTCGCAAATCGCAAAATTTGGGCGATATAAAACCGGCGACGGATGAGTCCGTGAATTGAAAATTAAATGGGAAATGTTGCTGGAAATAAGAGCTGCCTTTTTATGAACCAATTTTTGTAATATTCTCTGACTATTTTAGATTGTTTTTGTGGACTCTCTTATACAATTTGAATTAAATTCTTGTTTTAAACAATTTTTGTCGTAACCCTCTCAAAATTGCACAAGCAGCAAAATACCTTTTGACAACAACAAATTGCGATTTGGCTGGGGCGATAACCGATAAGTTTGTCGAGACAGCAGCTTCTGCCACGTAATAGGCTATTCACACTACAGTCTATCTTGGCGGAACGTTGAGAAGATGGTGGAAAAATGAAATTCGTGTTCACATGGTCACCATCTACCGTCTACCGTCCACCATCATTGGCTTCTTCTTGCCACATGACGTAAACATGTCAGCTATTAAAGAAAAAAATTAAAATTCTGTAAATTTAACAATTGTGTTGGCCTCTGCTTAACAGCAGCTGTACATAATACATCGATGCATAGTCGAGGTGTTAGAAAACCACCGAAAAATGTGCGATATGGGCGATACGGACTTAAACGAAATGTTTATGGTCTGCACATTACATTGAAGCATTTGGATACAATTGAGTCAAAGCAGATAATTTAATGACATTAAGTAAATCAAGGCTGCAAACCGGTCCTGAACCGAACCCCTAAGAACCGGTTCGAGTCGGGTTTTTTGTGTCCGAAGAACCGGACCATGAACCGAACCCCTAATATTTTTGACTCCTCGAACCTGAACCCGAACCGGACCGCTTTTTCAAAAAATTAGGTTCGGTTCAACATATTCAGGCAGGTTCTCAATTCCACTACTTTTTGAAAAGAAAATCGAAAATCCGCTTCGGTTTTTTTTGTGTTCTGAATTTCGAATGAAATGGCTCAGCTTTTACTTTTTGCATTCTACTGGAACAAGCGAAAATTGCACTAGATACACAAGAGAGAAACCAGAATTCCAATCGAATCGATCATAAATGGAACAGTCCGAAATGAGAGAGGCTGACTTTTAGGTTTCATTATTCGGTTTTGTTATAAATCAATTTATAAATCATTTAAAGACTAAAATGCCAATTAAAATTCACTAACAATTTCTAAATCGATCACAGAATTAAGAAAAATTTACTTTATGTACATCCAGCAACTGTAAGAGTGCGTAATTTGGCACTTACTTTTTAATCCACCGACTAACAAGCATTACTTTTCAAAACAAAAAACTTGTTCGTTTTGGTGTTGCGAGAACTTGAATCAATTCCACTTTCGAAAGGTTGCCGTGGAAGTGGAATTGAGAACATGTCTGATTATGTAGTTCTTCCAACGACACTTACAGGGAAATATAGAAATTGCTTGTAATCTGACTGCTCTCATTCAATAAGCACAATCCTGCGACATTTCTCTAGGTCAGATTTATACTATCAACGTCGATAATTATGCGAATATGGATCAGCAGGATAACTTTTTGAATGACAACTGCAGAGCAGAACAGGAATGCAACTATAAAGACTGTAATGCTGATAAAGGTTGCTCATGTGCATCAAAAAGTATTTCTTGATTTGGAAAATGACCAAGTTACCTCAATAGATTTCTTGCTTGTTGTGCTGCACAAACTAAAAAATTTAGTAATTAACTAAATTTTTTAGGGGAGTTTGACATTAGAATACTATAGGCTCCCATACTTTTCCGTACTCACACTATATGAAATCTTTTGCTTATAAAAGAATTACAAAAAACCACTGCTTGATTGTCAGACGCAATGGAACTTAACCTACAAAATGTGCTAACGTTTACTAACAATTAATAATTTATGTATTCAGAGTTCTTTTAAAGTTCTTAAAGAAGCTCCGCTTAAAATCTTTTGAGTTAAAAATTGCAGAGTTCACAATTACTACTACGTGATTTAATTCCGCTGGCCTTTCTTTTCAAGCAACTTTTTCTGAAATATTTTGTTTATTACTATAAACTTTCGATAAACGTTCTTTTATTATAAGCTCAGTGCCAATAGTGGCTGAAGCGCTCTTACACCTAGTTTTTTTAACTTTGTTAATGCTGAAGCTCAAAAATAATTTCCTAATAAGAGTTTTTCAAAAATCAATTTTAAATGAATAAACTTTTGATTGCAAGAAAGAGAAGTTTATGAAAGCCATAGAAAGCAATGAACAAATATCAAATATAATATCTGTAAATGATGTTAGAGATTCCTTTGACAACTGACCAAGAGAACATACTACATCGACAAATCTTTTAAAATTTTGTTAAGGTCAAAAAAACGAATGTAAAACAAATTGCACCAACTATTCTTGATGTTTCAGCAACTCAGTCAATTGAACGAGCCTTTCTAACATATAAGTATGATGATCCTAATCTAGAGCTAGTAAAGCTAGTTAAACAGCTCACAGCTTAACAAAAACAAGTATTTATAATCGAAACTATTCCTATGTTCAAGCAGACAGGGTTCAGACAAAACCTTGGGTTCAGGAGTTCCAGAACCGGTCCGCGAACCGAACGCTAAGTTTTACAACGGGTTCGAACCCCGGACCGAACCTTCTGCAAAATTTTAGAGGTTTGCAGCCTTGAAGTAAATAATACATTGCATTTTATAAACGGAATTAACAGTTTGGGAATATTTTTCAAATTCCATTTGGTGTTCTGTTGCGCGGCATTTCATTTTGACATTCAAATGACGTTGACAGCGTATATTTTGTTGTAAATGGCTCATATTAAGTGGTATACCCAAAAATATAACGAAACAGCATAGAATGGAACATCCCCAGCTGACGGTGGAATATTTTAAAAAAATTTGGCACGGCAAGTTCTTACGTACCATAATTGACGGTAGACGGTAAACGGTAGATGGACTGCAGTGTGAATAGGCTATAAAGTGTTGCAGAACGAATTGGGAATGAAACAGAATCGATAACAAAAAGTTGCGAATTTGCGAGAGAATATGGGAATTCGTACGAATTTGTTGAAATCGCGAGTCGCAAAAGTAAGTAAAAGCCGGAGCACAGCTGATTGAGTTTTTTCAGCTCAGAACCTTCTTCAGTTGGTACTTTTAATGCACATTAAACGTTGGCTTTCTCGGCAGGTACGTTCTCAAAGGGCTTACAATGACAACTGCATCCCAACTCTCCAAGATTGTCTAGAAACGACGCCGGCATGTCTGACTTTACAATTCTGTTAGTAAACTACCAAACTGAAACAAAACCACGGTTTGTTTTCATTTTAAAACTTTATTCTAAGCCGAATCGGTGGTTTAAAAACTCCATTAGCCACTGAACCGAATCAGTCCTTATTTCTAATCAGTTTGCCACCCTGTTTTAAGAATAAAGGAAGCCATATTTTGAAAGAGAGTCTTTCTTCTGTTTTTAAAGCAGGGTTCGCCAAGAAGAGAGCTTGGAAATGTGACTGTGTCTCTCTCTCTCTAACACACAGTGAAGCATGACTTTGGCAAGCAAAAAATTAAACAAATCGATTCCCGTTCTGGCTTTAAGTTTAAATCGGTTTTTTAGGTTTGATTTCCTTTGGAAAAGTCTTTAAAACGTGGAAACAATTTATAATTTCAATAGAAAACACCTTTTAGAACTTTTGTTATAATTGTGCGACCTTTGACAGATCAGTATGCATACATACATACACACAAGCACCAAGTTAAGTCATTTTGACAGTCGCAATCCCAATATACCTTGGCGTTTGTTGCAAAAGTTGCCAGCAGTGCATTACATTAGGGCAGTCGCATGTGTGAGACTTTGGTTTTTAGGGCAGCTAATGGAGACAAAAGAAGCACCAACACTCACACACACACACAGTCAGACACACTCACCCAGCAGCCAATGCAAATATTTTTGACGTTCACTGAACTTTTGCGAAAAATACAAAAAAAAAGAAAAGCTCATAGAAAAATTATGCAAGCTTCCCTCTCGGCCTCTGTGTGTGTGCGTGTGTGTGTGTGTCTGACAGCTGTGTGACAAAAAATTATGGCAAACAAAAAAGCAACAAAAGCCAGGCGAGACGCCAAGCGGGACAAAATGTACCATTTGAAAAAGCAAAAAAAAACTTCGCAGCCGCCAAGGCGACAACAACGAACATCTGCAAGCACTGGCCTGGCTGCTGCTGCTGCTGCGTCAACGCTCTGCCTCTGCCCTGGCTACCCACAGAGAGAGAGAGAGAGAGAGAGAACGCGAGCGAGCGCAAATCACACTGCGCATTCTCCGCAACCAATGAGAGACAAACAAACGCCGCCCAAATCAAAAATGGCGAGTCTGAAAAAGAGAGCGCTAGCTGGAATACCTATAGCTGTCTCGCTTTCTAGCCCAGGTAAGGGCTGTCAACCAGCAAGCAGTTCAAGCAGTGCACAGTTGCTTTGGTCATCCTTCGTGTGACGGTGGCTGTTGTTGTTGTTGTGTTGTTGTGGTTGTTGGGTGCAATCCCTTTTTGGTATTTGATTTCAATTTCAATTGCGGAGCATCCTTTGACGTTTGGTTATCGACAACGAAAGCTGTCGCCTTTGTTTGCCTTAATAATTGCATTTATATATATGTGTGTGTGTGTGTGTGTGTGATAGGTGGGGGAGGAGGGAACACTTTGTCATTTATCAAAATTTTTGTTGATTTCTTTTGAGCGAACTTTGCTCGACAAAGCGTGCAGCGCATGCAGATTAACTTTTCACCTGTTCGATGAGCGGAGCAGAGAGGATGAGGATGTGGATGGGAGTTGTCATTGAGTTTTTGTTGTTGTTGATTGAAATTCTGTTTGTTTTAAGCTGTGGCCTTTATTTGTGCTCGTTCATTCACTCAAAAGCCACAGACAACGAAACAATGCAAAAATTTTTAATGAAAATTGACGCTTGACTACATTTTTTAAATGTGGCGCCAAATAATGATAGCGCCAAAATGAAAGAGGCGAGAAAGGGAATGAAGGCTAACCGCAATTAAAATAATCTGAAAAAGAAAAAAAACAGATAGAATCGTCACTTTTTTACTGTGAACCCAAGTTTTGGATTCGGCTTAACAAAAGCTTTCAAAATGATTTTATAGACTACAAAACTTAAGTTTGCCTTAAACAAAAACTCTCTTCTCTTTCTTTAATATTTCTCTTGCAAAATCGAACGGAACAACAAATATGTATGCGTCGTCTTAAGCGTATATTTTGTGGTTGGCGACGAATGGTTTTGTGTGCATCAGACAGTCACTAGCACACAATAGTCAATTATCTTATTATATTTCTAGCGGTTTTTGTTGTTTCAGAAATATTTTCTTCATTTATATTGATGTCCACTTTACCGTAAGAGCACACAAAAATTCCTACTTACAATTAATCAAGCAACAAAACTCTGCATCATAACGTTTAACGTAGTCGTGACTGATCGAACATTTCTGCGTACATTTAATCACCGAACAAAACTCAGCGTTTAATAAGATCAACGCAGAGGCGTAGATAGCTTTTTGCAATGGGGGGTGATGAATTTCAGAAATTATTCTTTATGTTTTTTTTTCCAGTTTTATTTATTGTTATCGGTAATAGTCTAGTATTCCGCCCTTCGATCAGAAAATTAAAATAAGATACTTTCGATAAATCGCGAATTATTAAGAATTTTCACTCAAAAAAATTTCGGGTTTCAACAATTCATGGTAGAATTTTGAAAAGTGCAGAATTTGTATAATACAAAAGTATGTATTAGCTTATCGTCAAATGTCAAATGAATAATGAAAAATAAGTATTTGAACGACTTAATCCAAGAATATAAGGTAATTGACTAGTATAAGTCCCCCTTAGCTCAAAAACTACACAGAGAAAAAAAATGCAAAAGCTGCACGAAAATGTAGGATTTCTACACGTTTCGTCCGGGATTTCAACCCATTACTTTTCGCGGGATGTAAAGACAGAACTCCCACGTTTGACCGCAGAAAAGCGCAATATTTGAAAAATTTTTACAAATTCCGTTTCCACAATTTTTGTCAAATTTTTCCAAAAATTTTCCAACGAATGTTGTCAATGAGGTAAAAAATTTTGAGGTAAAGTATGGGAAAACATTTTTTCATAAATCGATAGATTTTAAAAGTATTTATACCCAGTCTGCTAAAACAATAAACATTGAACTCGTGATGGGCAAATAATTTGCCCATATTTTAATAAAAGTTTGGCTTAAATAGGCTAAATTAGGGTACTTCTCGGGCATATTTGATCAACATATTTAAGTGTGAAACAATAGTTTTAGACTTAAGTCATCAATATCATAGCTATTTAGCCAAGCTTTCATCAAAATTATTAACTGTGGGTCCTAAAAATGGGAAAATGGGAGTGGTAATTAAACGTTAGTGTTAAAGCCCAGATTTTTCTGTCGTTGTGCGTACAGAACGTACAAAATTATTACTTTTGATTTCAATTTTGCGATCCTGAACGTTTGGTAGCTATTAAAAATCCATATCACGATTTTTTTTGTGGGGTCGTTTTCGAGTTTTTTTGATTCTGAAAAAAAAGTACCTTTAGAAAAATGTTGTATATCTTCAGTATCGATTCATTCATTAGAAAAAAGTAATGTTTGCTTGGAAGGTAATTGACGCCCTAACATTCATTCATACACCACTTCTTAGTCCGGTGCTTAAATTTGGCGTTACAAAAGCTTTTATCGGCAACATTGCATTAAATTTATGATTTAAAAAAAAATAATTAGATTTTAAGTGCGATTTTCACCACGAAAAAAATTGTGAAAAATTGATTCCTGTCACTCAAGATTTATCTATTAAAAATACAACGCCACATTATTCATTAAAATCCGTTCAAGAATATTGAAGTTATTGGCATTTAAGGTAAAAATGGAAGGTTTCAAGTTCATGCAAATTGACTTGACTAAATTTGAATAGCTTGTAAAATTCACAGAGTTTAATGGGGAAATGCAGGCCTACTAGATATCATGGGCCATGTGTGGAATAGTGTGAAGGCAGCCTTAGTTTGATTGTTTTTTTTGTTCATCGTAGGAGGCATAGTTAACATTTAAACTATTCTGTTTAAGGACTACTATGACCAGCACAAACTTATTTTGTACCTGGTTAAGTTTATTTGTGATGGACTAAGGTTGAAAATGAGTGCATTATATAATTGTGGTGTAAATTGGGGTTGTGGTTTGGCCGCCTTCCCTTTCTGCAGTCAAACACCTGACTTTTTGGCTCAGGTTTTCTCCTACGCGTTTCGGCAGTTTATCATAAAGATTTTAAAGATGGCAACCGTAACTAAGAATTGAAGTTTAAATTCTTCGTTTTGTGGTTAAAATACTAAAGGGGCGTAGCAACCCATTCCGGATACCTACACACAAGTCTAATTTTTCGACACTCTGGAAGAAAACGTCATATTTCCCACAGTTTCCATTTAAAACTTGGAATTTAATTTCGCTATAAAAAACAAGTAAGAAAGTCGGTCAAGCCCGACTATATTTATACTCTGTACCTAGAGTAAGAGATAAATGCAGAGCTGCTGCTGCGCTCATCTCTGAGTTTCTTTCTCTCCCTCTCTCTCTCTCTCTTCACTTATTTGCTCATAACTTGAGAACCGCTCATCCGATTTTTATCATTTCTTCGGCAAATTGATACATATTGCTAATAACTAACTATCTCTAGAAGGAACAAATCATCTATCTACAAAACTGTGGGAGATATGACTTTTTTCAAAATTGCGGGGGCGGTAGGGGGCGTGGCAAAAATTGAAAATAAACTTGATCTGCCTGCAAGTATAAGAAACATTTGTCCCATACATGTCAAACCTCTATCTCTTACCATCTCTGAGATCTGTTTGTTCATACGGACGGACAGACAGACGGACGGACAGACGGACATGGCTATATCGACTCGGCTGTTGATGCTGATCAAGAATATATATACTTTATAGGGTCGGAAGTGATTCCTTCTCCCTGTTACATACTTATTATACTTTATGTACCTTCGGTACAGAGTATAAAAACGGTTCGATATTTTTCAAAGGTTGAACATTTATTGGAAAGAATGGTTCATGTCATTTATTTATGAAAAGCAATTTCGGTCAAATGACCACCACGACTTGGCAATGTTTTCGGTGGAGCGCACCGGACGAGTACGTACAGGGTTGTCCATATTCGACGGACCCATCTGGCAACGCCATAACTTTTGACAGAGATGTCAGATCGCTTAATGACATACCGCGTTTGAAGCGTCAGTCCAAGCAGATTTTTACCATGGAACAATACACGCCACGCGAGCGCTCTGAAATAGTTGAAATTTACATTCAACAGAACAAGTCAAAAACTCGAAAGTGAAAACTCAACGTGCTTTTAAAAAATTTCACATTTTCACATTTCACATTGAATGGGACCGTAAATAAGCAAAATTGCCGTATTTACGCCACTGAAAATCCTCAGGAGATTCAAGAAGTGCCTCTTCATGACGAAAAAGTCACAGTTTGGTGCGGCGTTAGTGCGAAAACGGTCATTGGGCCGTTTTTCTTCCAAAATGAAAATGGCCATGCTGTTATCGCGACATGATGACCAATTTTGTGATGCCAATTATTCGTCGAAAGCGTATGAGGCAGTTCTGGTTTCAACAAGACGGCGCTCCACCGCACACAAGTCGCATAACAATCGATTTTCTGAAGAAATTGTTTCCGGGCCGTTTGATGTCGAAAAGTGGTGATTTGGACTGGCCACCGCGTTCGCCCGATTTGACGCCGCCTGACTTCTTCTTGTGGGGATATTTGAAGTCAAAGGTTTACGTTAACAAGCCAAGGACCGTAGAAGAGCTCAAGGACAACATTCGTGAAGAAATAGCCGCTATTCCGGCCGAAATGTTGGCGAAATCGATGGAAAATGCTGCAAAAAGGGCACAATACGCCATCAACGCCAGAGGCGGCCATTTGAGAGATATCATATTCAAAAATTGATGTAAACAAATCTACTTGGAACAAATTAAATGATTAAGATTGCCAACCGCCAAATTTTTATTTTTTTTCTTTGATTTAAAAAAAAAAAAATGGGTCCGTCGAATATGGGCAACCCTGTACACGGGTTGGTTTATCGACCCATATTCCACTTTCACGAACTCGCTTCACGAATTGATTCGCGAATAGAGTTTTTTCTGTTAAATGTTTTTTTTCAAATTTCGCACGGTTTGAATCGAGGACTCACCACTTTGGAAATATGTTTTAATATTTCCCAACTTTCTTCAAGCGAATAGCGACCCATTTCGTATATGTCATTTGACATTTGACATTTTTAAAGTAAAATTATGAATAGTTCAAATTCCAAACACTAGATGGACCACCCTGTACCTTATAAAGATAGTTAGTAATAAGCATTATTTATTGCCAGTCGTTTCTGCTCCGTGCGAACTGGCAACAGTTGTTCACACCAAGCTTGGAAGTGTCATTCCGCACCTGGTCGTCCCATCTTGCCACCTCCAAATGTCTTTCGCATTCCGTTTGTAGAAAATTTTTGGGTAACATGTCCTGACTAGGCTAGTGTCGCTATAGAGTTCACACAGTTATTTATTTCTTTGCGGATGCGAAAATCCTCGCCAACTTTCTTAGGTCCATAAATACTCCGAAGAATCTTTCGCTCTAAAACGCCAATCGCCGGCTCATCTGCTGATGATTTTTCGCATGCTTCTGCGCCCTATTGCAGGACTGGGATGATAAGCGACTTGTATAGCGATATTTTCGTTCTTCGCTGGAGGTCTGTGCTCTTGAACTCCCTACTGAACCCGTAGTAGCATAGGTTTGCAAAAATGATTCTTCTTCGGATTCCCTGGCTGATGTTGTTGTCGCTGGTTCTCATCGTTCCGAGGTAGACAAAATCCTCTACAACTTTAAAGTTGTACTCTCCCATTGTGACAGATTGTCCAAAACGCGTAGACTTTTGTTTCGCGGATACTAGGTACTTCGTTTTGTCGTCGTTTATCGCTAAGCTCATAAGTCTAGATTGCCTTTCAATCTCTGAAAAAGTCATGCTTACTGCCTGTTCGTTTTTATTTTTGCGAGTAGCATTACAACTTTATCAAAGATGGTTCCCGATCTGTTGGCGTTTGGACTCCATCAGCAGATTAAAGAAGTCACACGATAAGTTTTTACCCTGCCAAAAACCTCTTTTGATATCAAAAGACTTGGGGAGATTCGTTCCTATTTTGACGGAGCTTTGAGTGCATCTCAACGTCATCATGCAAAGTCAAACGAACTTTACTGGTATACCAAAGGAAAATACAGGATCTTAAAAACATATTGAACTTGTTTACTTTATATTTGACAGTTCTTTGTTGATTCAATAAGCAAGCCAAAAGAATAAGAGAAGTTTTGCTTTAGCCCCCAAGGCGGTTTTAGTCCAATACTTTGCCTTTGCAGTGCAACATCCGATGACACCCCAAAAAATTTTAAACATTTACCATTTAATAATAATTGTGTTAAAAATGAAATTGACAACAATTGCCTGGGACAGCCGCAAATGCCACACAAAGTGGCCAGGCAGAGATTTCGGGGGTCAGATAAATCTCAGATTAAACCAAACCCGCAAAAAACCCAGCAGCAACCACCCACTCAAGCAGACAAGCTACCAGCTACAAGCAGCAGAGCAACCCTCGCGGGCAGCAACCCCCACACAGAAATAAACCCAGCAAAAATAACAACAACAACAACAACCTAGCTACTATTAAGGCCTGACAAATCCTGCACAGGCTCAGGCTCAGGCACAGGCTCAATCTCGAGCAATCTCAAATTCTCATTCCCATATCGGCGATTGCATCGTTCTATTAAATTACCAAAAGGCAAACGGCAAGCGTGTGCACTGCCGAGGGGGGGGGGGGGAGTGGGGATGTTATGGCCTGGTCCACAATTGCGATTAGATTGCCTTGGCTGTGATACAAGATATGTCATGTATCGCACAAGAGAGAAACGCATCAGAAACCAAATTACATCAAACTCTCATCCTTGTCTCAGGATATTGGCAACGGCAGGCAAATAATTATAAAAGTCACAGCCAGACAGGCAGCAGCAGATGGAAGATAGAACACATAGTATGCACTTGGAAGAACACAACTTGGGAAAGTTAAATTTTAATTGAAGTGATCTCTCCGCCAGTTCGATGTGTGACTAATAGAAATTTGCATGCGCAATTATTTGAACAAACCGCAGCAATTACACGCCAGCAACGCACCGCACCGCACCAACCGCCCAGACAAGCTAATTAGAAGTGAAGAATATACAGGATGGCAAGTGGGATGGGAGGAAGGAGGAGGCTGGTCTGTGCCAGACCGCAGCCAATCGATTTTGGCATTTTATTGCCCATAGAAGACTTGTCCGGAGTCCTGTGTGCGAGCAATTTGTGCATTGTTAAGGGTTAGTGCATCCACAGCCTTCTCCATCGACCCACCACGGCCATTGTTGTGATTTGTTGTGACAGTTTTGGGTGGCAAATGTTGTTATGCAAAAATTAGGCGCATAATTTTATTGCAATTTTTATGATCGAGCCGCGTGGACTGTGAGAAAATGTCCACCAACCGATGGCGTTTTAATTGTGAGAAACTTGCGAGCGTGCCAGAAATTATCTTATTAAAATTATGGCCAGCCGAAACTCTCACACAATTTCAGCTGAAATCCTTTTCCACTCCCTCATCCACAGACAATGCATAAAGGACGAAATGTCTGCACCTGACAGGCGATGGAAAAATGCTTTTCATGTTTGACAAACTGCACTGATTTCGGGCAACAACAACAACAACAAAGCATCACAAAATATTTGGAAAAAAACTGTCACATCATTGAGGTTCCAATTTGGTTGAGGTTCGTGTTGCAGTTGCTTTGAAGTTGCGTATCCTTTTGTCCTGGCAAATGGGTTGTACTGCAGCATAGAATTTCATAGAAGATGCGACAACAGCAGGTTCTTGTCTCCTGTTATTGTTTATTGTTATGGCAAAACACTCGACATAGTTTTAAAGGTTCTGATTCAAGTTGAAGAAGGAACAGCGCTTTGTTGCTTAAAAGGAAAGGGACAGTCAGCATTTGAAAAGTTATTTGTACTTGTGTTCCTCGTCTGTGCATTCCTTGGAACGACAAATATGTAATCGGCCTTAACTTTTTGGTGCGGAAAGCAATTTATGTCTCATTTTAGTGCAACGATTTTCAATCACCTTTAAAAAAGATAATGAAACAAATATTTAAAATTTAAAATGACCAATTCAAGTGCATTTTCCACATCAAGTCCAAGTTATATATATTACTAGCTGAAACGGCAAACGTTGCTCTGCCATAAAAATGGTTTCCAGTAAATATTTTGGCAAATATTTCATCTTTGCAATTCGTGCATATGTGATTTAAGGAATTTCAATAATATATGTTGCTCATTCAAAAGGCAACCCAGCTTGCTGACGATGCGCCTGGCGTTAGGCGAATTAAGGTTATTGTTGCCGCAACGTGCATCCACACGATTGACGTCCGCACCGACCATAAAGTAGGTGGTTCGTTTGACATTGGCGGCAATGAGCCTACTTTATACATAGCACACTCTGTATTCTGCATTATATCTGTTGCGTCAAACGAAGTAATTTGAAAGCATGAATTAAATCATCGAATGAACTTCAGAAACAGATTTGAATCTGGACCGGAGCCGATAAGCAAACCGTTCTGGTGGCGTCTCAATTTCCAGTAGTTGCACTTTTCCTGATGCGCAACACATCCCGGCAAACTAATTTTTGAATTTGAGCACATGGCCTCTTGTGACTGAGAAGATCGCAGTTGCGACATTCTGACAAGCGTAAATTCACTGTGGTTACTGCTCTAACATTTCGCACGTGTGTTCCTGCATTCGTTCGACGGCCCAAACAGCCACCCCTACGTGTTGCTGGCATTGTTTACTATAACACACACACATACATAGGCCAAATTTAAACGATTGATTAAAAACGATATTTCGATAACGATTTTCACAATAATGAAACACAGAGAGACTCAAATAAGCAGTCTGCTGCGTCGTCAATTCAAAAGAATGCTCTGCAGTGGGACACCCAAATCACCTAGCGTTACGAAATATAGTTAAAAACCTATAGTACATCTGCCAAATCTACAAAAAAAATTCATTACGGACCGATTTGTCAAGCCGTTTCGGAGGAGTTTGCTTACAAACATGTGGCACGAGATTTTTATATATAAAGATTCCATACTCCAACAAGAAAAACCGGTTGTTTGTAAAGCTATTTTGATCTCAATTGTCGGTGAAGTGAACTAAGCCAGACCGAACCATTTTCATTTGCAGTCTTCGGTTAGGTTTACCATTTGTAATCTTGCAAAATATAAGATTGAAATACCTTGAAATAGGTAATTTATTCTTTTATACTCAAAAACAAATTTTCTTTGAAGTTTAGAAATTTTTCAAATTGCCCTGGTATTTAGAAAAATGTTGTAATAAACAGATAAAGGTTTCTTTCTTTTTCAAATTTTAAAAAACCAACGGTTTTTGGAGTTATTCTGGAACCAGTTCAAAACAAGTAAGAAAGTCGGTCAAGCACTTCTATAAGATTCATTGTACCCCCAAAGTATGTAAATATTTGATCAGTTTAAGTTAGAGGCCACACAAAGTGGCAAGGAAGCCATAGGTGTGTGAAGTGCTGCCCATCGGCGTTGTGGTGTTTCCTTTTAACTCGACTATCGTTATCGTTTATCCGGTCTTTATTATTCCTTCGGCAATATCTTGATTACTAAATATCTTTAGAAGGTACGAAACACCTATCTACAAAACTGTGGAAAATATGATATTTTTTCCAATTTGCGGAGGCGGGAAGGGGGGCGTGGCAAATTTTGAAAATAAACTTGATCTGCCTGCAAGTATGACTAATATCTGTCCTATACATGTGAAACCTCTATTTCTTACAATCTCTGGGATCTGTTTGCCCATACGGACGAACGGACAGACAGACTCGGCTGTTGATGCTGATCAAGAAAATCTATATATATCTATATTTGTAAATCTGTAGGTCCGACTGATTGACTGACAGACTGGCATATTATCAACCTACTGCCAAAACTGCTTGTTCTACAGATCTAAGATTTGGCATACCCCTTCGTTTAGTTATGCAGGCGCGCACTAAGAAAAAAAAATTTGGTAAATTTCAACGCGAAATAGGTAGAACGCAACAGAAATGTTTGTATGGGGCTTTGAACGGATGTAGCGCTCAGAATGTGATGTGGACTGAGCTGTTTTGCGACAGAGTGAGTGAGAGAGCGAACGACTTACACAAATTAGTTATGTGTGCTGGGTGCGTGTATGTGTATGTGTGTTGTTTTTTATTTTTTTCTAAATACAAAAAAACATCCAATTAAATTAAAAATTATGGCACAACTAAAAGGTTAAAAATATGTTGACCGAATTAAAAAAAGAAGTTGGAATTTCACAAAGCTTAGCCAATTAATGTACATATGTAAAAAATACCCCCATATTTATATATTTTTAAGTCTCGCCCTCACACCCTAACTGATACTTTTTATGTATAATTAGCGTATATAAAAACAAAGTAAAAAGGAGTTTTAACGGGGCGATGAGAAAGTTTTTTAAATAACGAGTTGTCTATTATCTCATTTTTTTCAGTTATAGGGCGATGATTTTATTTATAAACATCAATGTATAGTTTCTCAGAAATTTAGATCCTTCAATATTTTATAACAATCGACAGGCAATGAAATGAACTAGTAACTTCGTTGGTAAAATTTTATTGGTGAACGTGTCGTTCGATTAATTTTTTTAAAACTTTGAGAACCTGTCGCGCCCATTAAAAAAAAAATAAAATTTTTGTTTTTCACTATAATATACAACAAAACTTTGAATTGAGCCCTAAATATTTTCGTTGGGGAGCGCTCTTGTCTAGTAGCCAAAAGAAAAGTAACGGAACTGTGGCGCTCAGATAATATTTTGGACTAAGCTGTTTTGCCAAGAGCGCAAGAGAGAGTGAACATGAGAGGTATCACATTCACACAAATTAGGGATGTGTGTATTACAAACAAAAATGCCACATGTGTTAGAATGAGAGTGGAAGGTAATGAGTGTAGAGCGGTGGAAGATGGAAAGGAGGGTAGGCAAAGAGTGGTGAGCGGGTGAAGAATTGAATTATAACTAAAGAGTGCTGATGCTGCTGTGAAATGCACATTCTTCATATAATATCGCTAGACCCAAAATTCACCATGTGGTCGTGCGGGAGAGGTATTTATGTATTCAGGATCGACTTGACTGGCAGGGCCCCAAATATAGTTCCGGATTTTTGGTGACACGAAAAAAAATTATTTAAAAAGGTTTGCACTGGTCAAACAAATCAAAGGCAACTTTTCAATAACAAATTTTTTAAAAATTAAAATAAAATAAATTTATATAAATACTAAAACATATTTTTACAATGTTTATAGCAGCGGAGGGCACGAAATTTGGATTTGGAAGCAGTCCAAAAACAAGAACGGATAAACAAGCCTTATTAGCGAGTCTCGATCGCTCACGCTGCACTTACTGCGCCGTCTGCTTGCGCGGGCGGGCGCCAGTTTTAACCCACTTTGAAGCGAGACAATTGCACTTGAAGCGACGTCGGCTTGTGAATGTGGAAGCCTCAAAGCGAGGGAAAAATTATATGCAACTGAGTGACGCCAGTTATAGAAAAATAGCTCTCGGAGAATGGGAGCAAAGGCGTGGCGGCAGCTGGTAAATGGGGTATAATTGTAAGGCCCACGCAGACAGCTTACTCAGAAAAAAACCTTGTGGACTAAAAAGCTCATTTTTAGAGTAGTCTATAATGATCCAAAATAGTATATTTTTTGACTAACATAGGCAAAAATCAACTTTATGGACTGTCACGTGACTATTTATTGTTACCGAAAATCTAAGGGCCATTTGCCTACAAAGGTTTGTTTATTAAGTAAACTTAAGTGCACTCAAAGTTTGAAATTCTACAATTAATATAATCTTTACCATGTTCTCGCTACTAGAACATTTTTCTACGATCAAGTTGAACTTTCTTCATTTCAAGGAAATTTGAGGATATTTCGAATTGGTTTTGAGTTGTTGGCAACTTATTTTCTAAACAGGGATTGTTTCTCTGTGTTTTTGGTTTCGTGCAAATGTCGGGATTGACACGATGAAGCATACTTTATGAACGGTTTTGCACCGTTTCTCGCTTAGAATTCCCAACGAGTTAAAGCAATTTCGAACACTGCTGAAGTGCAGTCAAGAGCAAAGCCTACTGATGATTTCTTAATACAGCTGTAAGATCGTCCTGCTTAGATGAATTAAGTGACTTTATGTTGCATTAATATTTCATTTTTATTTTGCAACCCCATCCAGGACTCATCACAAGGGGCCTAGGTAGCTGAGCCTACTGGAAAAGCCCTTACTTTATGTCTTCTCTCTGTCTCTCTCTCTCTTTGTCACTCGTCCAACAACGTTGCTCCCTTGCCACACATAGATACATCTCTGAACGCCATAAATTCTTCAAACACAGGCAGCTCAGATCCTAACAAGCCACCCCGGCTTCCCCCCGGCCACTCTCCATCCTCCATTCTCGTTCGTCCCCCTCCCCCTGTAGGGCTATGCAATACAACAAAAACAATAAAACGTAGCACAGCCACCCACCCTCCCACCCACCAGACTTGCCGTTAACCTGCCCCACAAGTCACGGCCCAAAAGTTTCGTGTTGTTGTTTTTGGTTTCTTTGGCGTTTTCCTTTTCCCTCTCTGACATAAAAGCCAGTAGCGAGCACACTGTACGCGCCATTTTCCGTGCGATTGCCAATGTTAAACGCAGCTCCCAGAGCAACCAGCCACCCGGCCTGGCCCCCTCCCCCTCATCCAGTTCGGTGGCGTGGGTGTCCTTGCTGTTGTTGTTGCTCCCTCTGGACCAGAAAAAGAAATGTTTCGCATAAAATGTTATCGCAAAGATTTACGACCCGACTTTTGCGCATCACACCCCCGCCGTCCGCCGTCCGCCGCTCCCCCTGATGCTCTGGTGGCATCCAGCAACTTGTTTTATGATAATATACGAGCTTTCTCCGCTGAAATATAAATGTTCTGTGTATGAGCTGTCTTTCGCTGTGTGTGTGTGTGCGCCTCCTTTGCGCCATTTTGGTTGTCATCCTTTTCAGGAGTCACATCACATGGGCCTGGGCTGGCCTATCTATTTATCTGCGCATTTGTACATATTTATTTTAATGTTGAGGCATCTACAGCTGCGACTACAATTGCCCACCTCATCCTGCCGCTGCTGCTCCAGTTTCAGAAGTAAATCTACAATAAAAATGGCTGCTGTATCCATAAGATACATGCCACTGATTTCACTGCCAACGTTTTATCTGCGCCTGCTTGCTTGATATGTGCTTAGCTATCCTCCCCCGACTCCGCCTCCAGCCCCTGCTCCTTGTGTGCACCGAAAATCGTAAAATGAAGATTTTTCATGTGGATCCTTGGTCGCATCCTTACTGCTGTTTTCTTTTGCTTTGGCTTCCCCAACGGAAGTAATTTATGACTTTTCGTTTTGCAAATGTTTAAATCTAAGCATAAATTTCCACGCTGTTTTCTCTATCTGGCTGTGTGTGTGTGTGTGTGTGTGTGTGTGGGAAACATATGAGCAGCGTTCGTATTTATTTCATTGCCTTTATTTGCCCCTGATAAATTGTGCAATACACGGAGATAGCCATAAATACACACTCACAATTGCCCAAGCCGAAATTGGCTTAAATCTAAATCCAAACTTAAAGAGACAACTCGAAAAATGACACAACAATTATTCTGTGACACACACACACACACACAATCACCAGCCACACACATATTAATCAAATTATCAGATATGGTGGCATTATCCGCGTCAAAACAAACACGCAGCTAAGATGACAAACTGGAACAAGTCGAGTGACTCAGACAAATTAATGTTAATGTTATTAAAGGCAAATATTGAATGACATATGAAATGGCTACAGTGGAAACTAGTTAAATGGGACGAGCCCCACTTGGAAAAAGCTAAGAAATTGGAAATTGAACTTCTAAAAGTATCACTTTACACTCAAACCTTTTTCAACTTCCGAAAGATAAAGAAAGTGGCGTAACAAAATGGATATTGATTATTCTCTTAAATTAATACATAGTGGTATTCTTGAAGGATATTTAGACTCTGCTGTTATTTCAACATGGAGAACATTGCAAGATTCTGAACTTCAAGATCTAGTAATAAAATAAATATTTATTAAAAGTATTTTTTAAAGCTTACGAGTCAGTTTATAGGGTTTAAAGATCAGTGATCTACAATGGACGGAGTCAAAAATGCTGCAGTTTTTAGACCTTGTGTTTAACTCAATCAAAGATGTAAGGCATTCCATGTCTTCCACTATTTCATCCTGCTTCTTCCTATCAACCCCTTCCAATATATTGATTATGTTATCAAGGGCGTATGCAGGGGGTGTGTAGATTTGTAGTATGCTTTAAAAATTTCTTATGAAACAAAAGTTGTGTCAACTGAACAATAATTTAAAAAAAAACCGATTTTATCAAAAAATAACCATATGTATTTTCCATATTAAAAACTAAAAATGTCTATCCTATGAGCAAAATCAGAAAGTGGTTAATAAATAAACTTTTTAATCAATTCAGAAAGAGTTATTTAATTACTTGTATTGTTACAAAATACACAAATTACAGGTTACACAAATTTATATATAGTGTCAATTATAAAAGAACAATTAATAAACACCAAATAATATTTTTACATTAATTCTTCGTAGTTCGCTTTCCATCGATTTCGCGATATTTTTAGAATGTTATTGGGGCTTACTAGGATTGGCAACTAGACAACTTTCAATTTCTTAGGTCATAATGCCCAATAAGCAGGACAATCTCATGTACTATTTCTAAACTAAAGCATCTTTGCCACTGAGATCGAACGGATAAACTTCCACAGTTTGGGTTTTGTTATGTTTCCAAAAAACGTAGTCCAACTCGTCTAATTACACTAGTTTACAAAAATTAAAAAATAAGACCCATTTCAACTGAAATATTTTTGTAGTGTAGTTTGGAATGGTGATCTCAAAAATCAATTTTAAAAAATTTTTTCATGGCTCCGTTTTTGAAATATGAATTTATTTTCTCATTTTTCGGTAGGTGCTCTTACATTTTTAAGCCAAATCTGACTTCATAATTGTCAGATAGAGTCATGACAGATATGAATCGAAAGGTAATTCAGCTGCCAACGATAGTGTAAAACATTGCTTTAAAAATCGGTTAAGTAGTTTTGATTCAACGACCAAATAAATTTCAAAATATTCAATTTTTTGGCTCAAAAATGAAAGAAATTTCCCTTTTAAACGCCTAGAATAAATATAAAAAAAAAAAAATATTTTTATTTTTTCTACTTAAGAATTGCACATTTGCAAAGACAATAAAGGTATTGGTGAGGAAAATCGTGTCACACGATGGATCAAATTGAGTAGAGGAAATAACATTCAAATTTGGGTATATTGTGTGTTCACAAAAAATAAATTTGTATTTTTCTTCGTCTTTTGGTCACTTTATAAAGTTAGCGAAAAGCCAGAACAAAAATTATAATCAAGAACCGAACAAAAGTCGAAGCAAACGGAAATTTATTTTTGAATAATCACGAAAATACCCCCTTTTTGCACTAAATTGCTCACAGCGCCTGTGTTTGTTCATAGATTTTGATAATCGTTATCTGGTTTTCTTCGTAGAAGTGCGATTCCTTAGTAGAAAAAAATAAAAATAATTTTTTTGATTTTTTTATATTTTTTTCCAGGCGTTCAAAAAATGAAATTTCTTGCATTTTTGAGCAAAAAATTGAATTTTTTGAAATATGTTGATTTATTGTATTCAAACTACTCAGCCGATTTAAAAACAATGTTCTACGCAATTGATGGCAGTTCAATTGCAGTTCTTTTCATTTCTTGCTTGACTCTATTTGACAAGTAGGAAGTGAGATGTGGCTTAAATTGTAAGAGCACCTATCAAATAAATGAAAAAACGAGAATGGCAAAGCAAACTTCGTCTGTACCGAAGTTGTGATACACTTGAAATAGCTTGTCTCAACGGTTAGCGACTTCGACCAAACTTCGCAGATCAGCTTAAAAACATTACAAATTACCCATGACAGTGTTTGAGAGCAGTACGGACGAAATTGTGCAAAGAGCAACACAGTTGCGATCTGGCATAAAAAATGACTTAAAAAATCGGTGAGTAGCATAAAAATGATATACAAGTTTACGCAGGAAGATACGTGCATTGTACATACATATGGCTCATAAAATTGTGTGACTCTTTACATATATATGCGAGTACACCAAGTCATGCCATGTGGATATAAAAATTAATTTATGTACAATGTACATACATTCTTGAGCGGTAAACCTTTATTCACAAACAGAATTTAGAAATACATACAAATGTACATAACAATAGATATGTAATATTTATAATTTTTTTTAATATTTTCAGAATCTTCTCTATAAAAGTTGATTGCGTGAGCAGACTGGATAGGTCTATTATTGGCATTAACGCCCAATACTGGGATGAGGACAATATAAAAGTCGTCACACTGGCTATGAAGGAAATGCACATTCAACATTCCAGTATTAACTTAACAAACACCATTTTGGAAATTCTCCAGTCATTCGAAGTATCTTTGGATCAAATCTATACAATTACAATAGATAATGCAGCCAACATGGTTCGTACTGGCCATTTACTAAATAATAAATTAGTTGATGAGATTTGTAATGAAGAAAAAGAAGAGAATTTTCCAAATTGCTCGGATTCTGAAGACGAAAGTGTTGAGAATATTTATGATGAATCACAACAATCTCAAAATTGTAATGTCGATATATCTAATGATTTCATAACAACAATAAGATGTGCTGCGCACACATTAAATCTGGCAGTTTGTGATTTGCTAAAAAATGTAACGAAAATACGTGGAAAAGCACGAGTTGTTGTGAAAAAGTTAAGAACACCAACCCTCTTAAATTTGCTAAAGATGCAAAATTTGAATAAGCCAACCCTTGATTGTGTTACCCGTTGGGGGTCAACATACATAATGTTTAAACGATTACTAGAGCTTAAAAATTTTTGCTGCGAAAGTTCCAAGGATATTAAAGATCTTTTTATCTCTACTCGAGATTGGCTTGATATTGAAAATGTGTGCGAACTATTAGCTCCAGTTTACGATATTAATTTACAATTTCAAAAAATGAACCTAACTGCTAGTGATTTTTTACGGCTGGCAGGCATGCAAAGTTAAGGTCGAAAAAATGAGCGGACGACACAGCTTAGTATTTGTCAATGCGTTGGAAAAAAGAGGTGCTTTATTGTTGTCAAATCCGCCTATTCTTGCATGCGTTTTCTTAGATCCTAGATATCAAACTTTGCTATCACAAGAAGAAAAAAGATAGCTAAAACTCATTTAATGACAATATACAACAAAATCCAAAACCTCAATGAAAGCATAACGGATAATTCTGTAAACTCAATAAGTGAAGACGAGGTGGAAATGCTTGCCAAACAGGTCAATAACAGGGATTCAATTCCATCAAAAAGTCAAATATCGATTGTTAATTGCATCGAAGCTTTTGATGGCGTAAAGCGTATACCTAAAGATAAAGATATTTTTAAATATTGGAATATTTATCCCGAAAATCAGCTTAAGCAAATAGCTCGCATCGTTCTAGCAGTTCCAGCCACACAAGTGTCAGTAGAACGAGCATTTTCCACACTAAAATTTGTTTTATCAGATTTAAGAGCCAATATCGATGAAAATTTACTTGAAGACATATTACTATTAAATCTTAACTAAAATTTAGGCATGTTTAAGTCAATTTAATTTAATTTAGGTTAAATTATTCTATAAATGTACATCCTGTTGTTATGAAATCCAACTAATCAAATGGAAATATCTTAATGAAATATCTCGTTATGTTATTGAAGCATACTTTCAATTTATTATATATAACCGAAAAACCTATGTTAATAAATAATCTGACTACATGTATCAAAATAATATATCTTTAGTTTATTAAATGCATAAAGCGTGAACCGAACCGAACCGAACCGAAACCGCGGTTCAATAGCCCTCAAAAACCATGTAATGAACCGAACCGGCGGTTCAAAAACTGTGTGAACCACTGAACCGAACCGGTCCTTATTTTCGAGCGGTTTGCATCCCTGCTATATTCTTTAGCTGTCATAGGAACTATCGGTCGAAAAGTGGGTTTTATTTAGAAAAATAATTTGTTTTAATGCTGGCGTTCTTAAACTCTGATGTATTAAAACATTTGTAAGGGTATAAAAACTTCGGCAAAGACGAAGTTAGCTTGGCCTTCTCGTTTTTAAATTAAGAACGAAATGATCTTAATTTTAACACTTATTTTTTATGAGTCAAGAAATTAAATTCTATTTTTTAATTTTTCGCATTTTACAACGATTCATACTTAAAGTAAGAATTTCCAAGAGCGAATCGTTCTTAGAAAAATTCTTGATAGAATCAGGATAAAATCAAGAGCGTTTTTATACTCAGCACCAAAAGTACACAGAGTATTTTAAGTTTGGCCAAAAGTATTTATCAGGGAGAAGGAATCATTTCCGACCCTCAAAAGCAGATACATATATTCTTGATCAGCATCAACAGCCGAGTCGTTAAAGCCATAGGCGTCTGTCTGTCGGAGATGGTAGGAAATAGAGGTTTAACACGTATGGGACATATACAGGGTTGCCCATATTCGACGGACCCATCTGGCAACGCCATAACTTTTGACAGAGATGTCAGATCGCTTAATGACATACCGCGTTTGAAGCGTCAGTCCAAGCAGATTTTTACCATGGAACAATACACGCCACGCGAGCGCTCTGAAATAGTTGAAATTTACATTCAACAGAACAAGTCAATTGTGAAAAACTCAACGTGCTTTTAAAAAATTAAAAATGTGCCGATTTGTTTGAAATGGGACCGTAAATAAGCAAAATTGCCGTATTTACGCCACTGAAAATCCTCAGGAGATTCAAGAAGTGCCTCTTCATGACGAAAAAGTCACAGTTTGGTGCGGCGTTAGTGCGAAAACGGTCATTGGGCCGTTTTTTCTTCCAAATGAAAATGGCCATGCTGTTACCATCAACCAGGAGCGTTATCGCGACATGATGACCAATTTTGTGATGCCAATTATTCGTCGAAAGCGTATGAGGCAGTTCTGGTTTCAACAAGACGGCGCTCCACCGCACACAAGTCGCATAACAATCGATTTTCTGAAGAAATTGTTTCCGGGCCGTTTGATGTCGAAAAGTGGTGATTTGGACTGGCCACCGCGTTCGCCCGATTTGACGCCGCCTGACTTCTTCTTGTGGGGATATTTGAAGTCAGGTTTACGTTAACAGCCAAGGACCGTAGAAGAGCTCAAGGACAACATTCGTGAAGAAATAGCCGCTATTCCGGCCGAAATGTTGGCGAAATCGATGGAAAATGCTGCAAAAAGGGCACAGTACGCCATCAACGCCAGAGGCGGCCATTTGAGAGATATCATATTCAAAAATTGATGTAAACAAATCTACTTGGAACAAATTAAATGATTAAGATTGCCAACCACCAAATTTTTATTTTTTTCTTTTGATTTTTTTAAAAAAAAAAACATGGGTCCGTCGAATATGGGCAACCCTGTATTTAGAGGAAAAAAATATACTTACCAAAAAATTAACCAATTTTTCAAGGGAATGATTAGAAGCAGATAAACTATACTCAAATATTGACCAAAAGAGAGGTTCGCTGCTGCAGCAACTCAGTAGTGGCGCTTTCTATTGGTCAGTTTTGAAATGGTTGTGGCTACGCCACGCTAAGTATTTAGTTTAAAAAACAAATAAGGTCTAAGTTCGGTTTATTGTAGACGACGTGTTGCCGGTAAGAGTGAGTGTAAGTTAAGAGTTGTGGTCCCCGAATGATGAATCTAATGCACTTTTTCCATCGAAATCCCATGATTTTATCGATGGACTTTATGAGTTGTCGTTGTCACAAGTCAATCTTATTCGGAACTCGACAAACAAAGCTCTTGATTTAATATTTCTGTTGGATCCTCCCGGCAATGTTGCATCTAGAATCGACCCCTTGCTGTTTCCTGAGGACCCCTTTCATCCTACAGTTGAACTTACTATCGATTTGGCTTCTTGTGTGTGCTCTGCTTCTGGAAATTCGACGGCTAAAGCAGATTTTTTGAAACTCAGTGATATAATTTTTGAAACCGATTGGTGTCAATTGTACAATTGTACAAATACTGATGTCGGCATAAAACTTTTTTATGAAACCTTGTATTCGCTTTTTGATATTTGGGTTCCACTTGAGCTCTCTCGCTGTCCAAATAGGCAGCCTTGGTTCACAAGAGAACTAATTAATTTAAAAAACAAGAAGTCAAGGTATTTCAAAAGTATAAGATTTCCAAAAAATCATCTGATTTTTCTAGATATGTGGATGTTCGTTCTGGATATTCAATGTGCTTAATGCACAATGTTATAAAGACTATCTTAACCGTTGCAGGCTGCAATTCTCGCAAAATCCTAAGCAGTTTTATTCGTTTGTTAACTCTAAATGCAAATCTTCCACTATCCTCTCATCTGTGCGTTATGGTAATATGAAAGCGAACACCGATCAGGCCATAGCCGATCTGTTTTGTGGAGTTTTTTACGTCAACCTACTCGTCCACTAGCTTTCCTGCTAATCAACCATACCCTTATCGGCTGAATAGTTCTAATTGTATTTTTAGCCCTGTGATAACTGAAAGCTCTCTCCTTTGAGATCTTATCTCTGTAAAACCTGTCTATGCACCGGGACCCGATGGAGTACCTGGTTGTGTACTTAGGATTTGCGCTGATGCACTTTGTAGGCCTAGTCATAAATTATTCGAATTGTCTCTGGAATCATCCACTTTCCCTATGTTATGGAAGGAATCTTTTATCATTCCTCTCCATAAAAAAGGTAATAAGTCTGATGTTGAGAATTATAGAGGTATTTCAAAGTTGTCTGCAATTTCGAAAGCTTTTGAGAAAATTGTGACATCTCCATTATTTCACCCTATCAACACGGCTTTGTGATCGTCGATCCACTACAACCAACTTATTAGAGCTTACATCATTAGTGATCAAAAGATTCTTATGTAATATGCAAACTGACGTGATTTATACTGATTTTAGTAAGGCTTTTGACTCTGTCAATCACTCCTTGCTGCTTCACAAACTGAGTTTAATTGGTTTTCCAACTAACCTTCTTATTCAGATCGCTGATTACCTTAGTTTTAGAACAAAAAAGTTCTTTTTTGTAATTCGTATTCCCAACTAATCCAGGTTACCTCTGGTAAACCCCAAGGTAGTCACTTGGGTCCATTGCTTTTTACACTCTTCATAAATGATCTCCCGTCAGTCTTGACTCACTCTCGTGTGCTTATGTACGCCGATGATGTGAAACTATGTTTAACATATAATAAAAAGTGTAAGGTTATGACATTTTACAGAAGCTCACCACAATTCTTTTCTTATATGATTAATAATGTCCCACTAGAGTGTTTGAATGATACAGTCAATGAAGTAAATGATCTTGGTGTAATCCTTGATCACCGACTTAAATTTGACTCCCATATAACGGCTACTGTTTGTAAGGCCAGGAGTACTCTTGGGTTTATTAAGCGCTGGTTGAAAAGAATTTGATGATCCGTATACAACGAAAATTTTGTACATTTCTCTTGTCCGTCCTATACTCGAGTG
>JAEIFU010001677.1:0-61385 GCA_018904235.1 Lordiphosa stackelbergi | reverse complement strand
GGTTGTCGAAAATATAACAAATATCGATATTTTTGCCCAAAATTAAGAATGACATTATCGAATATTTTTCGGAGGCGATATATCGCATATCGAATATTTTTTGGTGATATTTTTTTGGGGATATTTTTGTTTTAGAGTTCGGTCACACTGTTGTAAATAACTGTTTCGTGTGCGTTGGACATTTAAGGCAAAAATGTTTAAAAGTTATTTTGTTAAAGTTGATGCACAGAAATCACAGTGCAAGCTGTGCAATAAAGTTAATAAAGACCAGTGGCAACATACAACAAATATAAAGGAGCAGTTAAAAGCAAAGCATGGAGATGCTTGGCAGAAATACAACTTATCAACGGCAAATGCGAGTATATGTATATCATTTTGAATTCTGGGATTTGTGTTGTTCGTGTGTGGAATTGGCTGGGTATTTATTGCATTTTTATATTGCGTGCTGATTAAATGTACTAGGTATTAAAAATAAATACATATGTGCTTGCTTGTATATACATATGTTTGTAAGTCCTATAAAAAAAGGTCATAAACAGACTTGGACTTGTTCAATCTCCAGTTATATATATATTTCTTTTAGGAATCATCGTTTAATGCATCTAATAACTCGCTCTCCTGAAGACGTAATTTTGGAAGGATCACTCTTCGCAGATCACAATATTACGATGGTAACTCAACAATCACCAGGACAGGTGAATAAATTATTGGATCTGTATTTATATTTATCGTTCTTTGCCCTGGAACGGGACCCTTTTAAGTTCTGTGTTGCAGAAAAATGCATTGCCATTACTGAATAAGTTTTATGCTTGTAGTTTATGATGCTTTCGTTCCATAAATTTAAATTCATGAATAAGTTTTCAGAACTTCTTATGTTATATATGAAATAAAAATGAAATATCTGTTGTTACTTCCAATAAATATACATTAAATCTATTTTTTTTGGCGCAGTCAGATTTTGGATTCTTATTACGCGTCAAATGACGCGTCAATTACCTCAATAGATCTGTTCATTGTTAAGATCGGGCTTTTATTGAAAAATATCGAAAATATCGATAATATCGATTTTTTTCACGGTGCCTTCCTAGGTAGATTGATGAGCATTACTTTACATAGTTCGTTTGGCGACAAATTTTAAAAGAAATCAATTTAATACAAATCTTATGTTGTAATCAAAACAGAGGAAAAAATGGGTCTCAAGAAGAGCACAAACGTTGTTCAAAACCGTTTAAGAATGGGTTTTCTCATTTGTAGTACATTGTTCTCGCTTCAACAACAATTTTTCTCCGATCGAGTTGAACTTTCTTCATTTCAAGACCATTAGGAATATTTGTCCTCAAATGTTGGGAATATTTTGATCTTGTTTTTGAACGTTTGCGTAGGAATTTTCTAAGTTAGTAAATCGAACTTATCAAATATTTAGAATAATACCTAGAAACTTTTTTATGCTTGAGATCATGAAAACTAAGATATAACAAAATTTTCTAGGACTTTTCAAAAACACCAAAAAATTGTAAAAAAAAGGAACTGGAAAAATTGAACAATTCAATTCTCGCATTGAATAATGTTAGCCGATTGATTTCAAAACTAAGCCATAGATGGCGCCACTACTTTGGCCATTGTGGCAATTTAAGCCACGTTAACTATTTAGTTTAATACACAGAATTGGTTTTGGTTCGGTTTATTGGAGACGGCGTGTTTCCGGTAAGAATGAGTGTAACACAAAGGCAAAGAAATGAGTGTGTGTGTGTGAGTTAGATTTGATACATAAAATGGCGGGAGTATCAAGCATCGATAGTTGTTAGTGATATGTGAACTAGATAGAGGAACTGGATCTGTGATTGGAGCTGCATTAACTGGGACTGTGATAGGAGCAGGATGAACTATGACCATAGGACAGAATTAGAAAACTTGGGTATCTCCTGTTATATCCCCAAAGATTTAAGAATGCTTCAAAACTGAGTGTTGACGTTGACGGGTGAAATCTCCCTGTTGAATCCCCCAGGCGCCAGAAAATATCTTCATCATACACAACGACTTACATTCTGCCTGTCCCCGTTGCAATTCTCCATTTCATTACTTGTTCGTTGCCATCGAAATGCCGAGAGTACTATCTAAATTTCCAAACTGAACAAGCTTATTAAATACGCAGCATGCTTATCGCCCCAGAAGCGCACTAATTCCAATATAAATAGCCTCGACTTCGATTCCGAGGCGGACTTTGAGTGTGTTGGCTGCCGCTACACATAACAAATGCTATCCAATAAAACCAGTCCGATAACTGTTCATAGCCGATTAAGCCAAAGCGGCACGCAAAGACCTGACCAGAGAGTCCGAGTCCGAGTCAAAGCCAGAGCCAGAGGTAAAGATGCAACAGTTGTCGCTCCGCTCTGTGTGTTTTTTGATGAGCGTGAAATACAACAAAGTCGAGAACAGCAAAACAAGTGTGGAAAGTGGCGGGGGACGCGGTGGGGCGGGTGAAGCGACAGTTGTGTTGAAGGTGGCCGCTGGCCGCTGGCCACTGGACTGCCTGTGTCCAGTTCTTGGCCTGCTGACAAAACGATCGTAAATAATTTTTATTTCAACTTTGCAAGATACGAAACTAGTCTGCCCAGGCAGAGCAGTCGGCGGCGACAGAGAGCGTCAACGGCAGACCGCAAAAAGAATTTAAGAAAGTTTTGCTCAAACAAAAGGCGATGATGCATCAGGGGGAGTGAAGAGGTTTAGCCTCCGGCCAGGCGACTAATGATAGCCTTGCCTTGGATTCTGGACTGGATCAGAGCACAGGTGAGCGCCAAAAACCAAAAAAGCCAAGTTGCCAGTGCCAAGTTTGCATAGATCATGAGCTCCACTCTTGGCCTTGCCTGCCCGGGGACGTGTGACCTGTGTGTGTTTGTGTGTGCGCGCGCGCGCTTCTCTTGTGTCAATGGCCGCAATGCCAAGACATATGGAGAGGTTGGGATGCTGGGGACTCAATCCTGGGAGCCGTCGCCGCAATTGAAATGAAAATATTCGCAAATTGGCTGCGCCCTGCGATCACTGCGCGATCTGTTTCTCCTTTTTGCACTAACCACACACCCCGCCACTCCACACACTGTTCGGTTGCCACGCAAATCGTTTGGTCGCTGAGAAAGAGGTTCGTTCCGCATCGTTGGCTACCTTGTAGGGTAGCAAAGGATATGACGATTGGTTGTTAGCAAATAGGAACTATGAGTTAGATCTGTTGGGATCTTCAACTAAGCCGAAAATGTTTTCAAAAAAGGTGTTTGGTATTACGACCCGCTAAAAGCTATTTCTCCAAAGAAAACAATTTATAATATGTTTTACATGCGATTTAAATATACAGCATGTATCAGGTAATAAAAGAAAACACATCAAAACAAACCATACTTTTTACACAAGCCTCTGTAGTGTTCGAGGGTTTTTCTGTGTGCTTGTCTGTTTTTGTTTTTATTGGGGTCATAATTTAATTTGTTCATCAGTTTTGAACGGTAGGCAAAATTTTTACGGATTTTAGATAGTCTAAGTAGCGCTAAAGCTCTAAATAGTTGATCACAGAAGGTTTCGTTCACCCAGGCTTCGACTTTTGGCATTTGACGTTTGTTCTTTAATGGTCGAACCACACATGGCGAATTTTTGTTCCTGTAGTTTTTACTTCAGCCAAATGGAGAAAAGGGCTTGCTTGCTATCCCGACCTGTGAACTAAAAACCCCGATGTTATGAAGGTTCGCAGCTATTCGCAGCTCTTATTCAACATTTCACAATCATAAAGACTCAAATTAACAGAAAAAAAAAAATTGAACTTGCGTGAATACAGGTGAATCAAGCTACTTTCAGTCCACATAAAGCAACTTTAGGTAAATTCACAGAATCTACCTATTCTTACAGTAAATTTTACTCCGAAATATTGTTACAAGTATTTTATTCTTGTTTTGTTAACTGTATTTTTGTTATAAATCACCTATTCAAATAGTAAATCTTGCGTTATTTGTGTTTTTGTTCTTGTTTTTAGAACTTCGGCTTGCAGCCGATTCAAATACGAAACAGTGTTAATAATATTTTGTTCTTATTTCTTGGTTTACTGGGTCATCAGTAAAAGTTAGAATGTAAATAGTACACTTGATGCTAAAAAAATTTGGGAATTCAAACTTGAGAATTACATGTGATCTTATTTATGCGATGTGCAAGAATTTTTTGGTAGGCAGATTAAATACAGGTAACATTTTGGCACGGGTTGCAATAATTAATTGTGATGCTTTTCAAATTGTGTTCCAGTCCATTGGCCGCGAAGTCCGAGAGTAGGAAAAATTTGTATGAAATTATTAATAATTCGATTTTTTCAGAATTGGTAGTTGTTGTGTGGTATTTGTATTGTATGTGGTATTTGTAACTGATGCTGTATTACACTTATGAGTTTTACTATAAACAATGGTAAAATTAACTATTTTTAATGCTTGGAGCCTTTTTAACCGGCATTTCTGGTTTAAATCTACTGTGCCACCGTAAGCATTAAATAAGATTTTTAACCGTTATATATAGATAAAAGCCTTGTCCGTGGTCCGTGCGGTGTTGTATGAACATAGATCTAGAGATGGAGTTTGACATAGGACAAATGCTTTTTATACGAGATCAAGTTTGTTTCAAATTTTGGCCAGCCCCCTCCGAATTTGATAAAAATTATATCTCCAACAGTTTTAAAGATAGAGGATTCAGACCTTCTAGGAGTAGATTAGCAAAGTCGATGAAATAAAGATCGGAGAACGGTTCCAGAAAAAGTGAAAAGACCCAAAAAAAGTTGCATACTTTTTGGATGGTCATAAGGAACGGAACACTTTAAACATGTTTTTTCATGAGTAACGGTATAGCGAAGTCAATACTTACGCCTAAAATTATAATTTTTATATATTATATAACAAAGTTTTGTTTTTGTATAAATACCGACATGGTTTTAAAACCGTCAATCGGAAGTTTGTCCACTCAAAGTGGTGCCTCTGACTACTTTACCTAGCTGCCCGGCTCGTCGCCGAATACAAGATCGTTCATCCTTATTAACACATTTGGGTGGACTCACGTTACAATTATAGACTAACATAATTGATATACTAAATATAAATAATTAAGTGACATTTATTATATCATTAAACTCGCTTATAATTAATTTCCTAAAATTTTGGCCTTCTCTATATAATCTGCAAGCATGATCCAACTAAGCTTCACCGTTTAATGCGCGTATTACCTCCTGATCCGTAAGTTGCGTTCTTCGAAGGGATCTGCATCAAAACTCTCTTGAGAACGGGACATCTGCCTAGGAAGTGTGTTATATCCTCGACTTCCCTAAGGTTGAACAGCGTGCACTCCTTGCCCTTGTTTCCCCGTCTATGTATACTTCCGTTTAACCACATAGTGTCAGTGCGTGCTTTAAGTATCCAACTTATTTTAGTTCTGGTGTATGAATTGTTACAATATGTTCTTCCTCTCCTGTAGTCAAGATACTTATTAAAACAAGACTCGCTTGATGTTGCACTCTGGATGTGGGATATGTGGTCTTTTTTTCTTAGCGCCATAAGAAGTTCAATACTTATATGGCACCAATGTTCTTTTTGTACATATTTATCATTTCTTGAGATTTGGGATTTCACCGTAAGCATTACGTTATGTTTTATACCGATACATCCGGGAATTCAGAATTTGTTTTCAAGAATAATTATAAGAACGAAAAATGATCTAAGAAAAACTAACAACGAAGCTTAATTTAGGAGTGCCAAAAGTTGAAAGAATAATTGGGAATCTTAAAAAACAACAAATTTGAGAATAATTATAATAGGGAAATCTACAAAAAGAAAAAATATCAGAGTACCAAAACTAGGAATCTCATATACAACAGGTACTAAGTCTATGAAACTGAAAGCTTTGTAAATTCTATCAACGGTAAATTGCTAAAAGCCCAAAGATATACTCGCACAAACAATAAGGTCGGGCACAGCGCGGCACACGTTTCACAGTGTCACAGCGCAATGTGAACGGCAAATGGCTTGTCACAGAAATCGTGTGTCACAGGAATGAGTACTTTTCAATGTGAACACCAGTACTCATTTGGCGTCACAGTGTTTCTGTGCCGGAGGGTGGCACGTTTGTGACAACAATTAATTGAACAGCTGATTCTAATGAGTTAGCTCAAAACTAGCTCATTTGAACTATTTTTCCTGTGACAAGCATATCGATCAAGTTCGTTTTTAAGTCACACTGTGGCCATTTTTTTGGGTTTTTTTTTGCCACTTAAAAATTTTTATTAAGGTGAATATGCGTCATTTATTGATGATAATTATGTTAAATTAAATTTTTTAGCAGCTAGAAATGAATCCGCGAAAGGCGAAAGGGCTAGTGGCCTGTGCTGTTGTGGCGCTGTGGTTGCTGAACGAAGATTAAGATGATGATGAACCCAAGCCAAAGCGCTCTTGCTGGGTCGACGAAGTTAATTTGACTCGAAGGGAAGAAGGCATGTTTGCAAAGTTAAACGGAAAGTTGCGAAGTATTTCGCATAAATTTAAAAATTATTTGCGCATGGATGCAGCCACTTTCGATCAGCTTGCATGCTGGGTAACGCCACTCTGGCCGCTTTTCACCATCTTGCTTCCCTTGAATGCAGTCTGCAAAAAATGTCAATAAAAATTAAAATACCTTCGGGCAGCTTTCGTATTGAGTTGTACACTCACTCGATATGTGTTTCGCAAACTATTCCACTTGTCGACAACGTCTTTCTTGGTGACGGCAAGCTGATCGGCAATGCTGCTCCAGCTAGACTCCTTGGATCACGATTTTTATAATTGGCGCTGGTCACATTCCAGAGGCATTCCGACTCCTCTACGGCTTAGGGGTCAAATCGGCTTCCACACGGCGATCGCGATTTATAATTTTAGGCGTCTCCATTGTTCTCTTTCAGTGCTGTGACATGCAATTTCTGTGACTCAATGTAAACACTTTGGACTTCTGAGTACTTTGGTCACACAGCGTCACAGACAACACGGTTACAGTATGCCCCAATGTAAACTCGGCCTAAGGTGGAAGGATGACACAACAAAGTTAAACAACTTCTAAGCATCTAGTAATTTTTCTAATTTTTATCATTTTTAATGAAGAAGAAGATGAACAGCACTTAAGAATAATGCACTTCAACGCGGGAGGAACTCCTATAAAAAAAAAAACAATTGAAATACGATTGTTTTGACAAAAGGCTAGTCGTTCTTCTAAAAAACTATGAGAAAGGAACTAAAGAAGGCTTCGTTCCTTTTTTGGATAATGTGTCACACATTCATAATGTAAATATATATTAAAATAAATCAATTATTATTTTATTTGAAGTGTATATTTGAATTTATTTTTTTTAGTTCGGACGATTAGAAGTGAAGTGGACAAAAAACATAGAAGTGTATTTCATTGCTAAAGAACCACCTAGCTAAAATATCAATATGTAGAAGGAAAACGTAAAAAAGGCAAAACGACAAATATTGAAATAACAAATATAATAATATTAAATATTTGTTATTTTGACTTTTCCTTAATTTGGGATTTCAACTTTTTGGGTTCCTAATTTTCGAGTTCTAATTTTGGGTTACTAGATTTTTAGTTCCTAATTTTGGATTTCCAATTTTTCTTTAACTAAATATGTTTTTTCTAGTTTTGGATCTCCCAGTTTTTGATATCCGGTTTTTATTTTCTTAAGGCTTGGCTTCCTTAATAATAATTCATTTTTAATTTACCTTTTTTTAAATTTTTTAGAATTATGGGGAATATTTCACATAGGGAACCGTTATGTCACTTTCACTGCACCTGACGGTAAGTTCAACCCATGATTATGGGTTGGAGCATTTTAACCACATATAATTTTAAGCGTAATTAGAGAAAATAGTTTCAACGCTCGGACCAAATAATACGTGGTCATTGAAAGGCGACAGCTGATGAAATAAGTATCGCAATGTTATGAAATATTTATCGATAAACTATTAATATTCTATCGAAATCAAAAGTAATTTAAGTGCACTTCAAAAGTTTTTATTTTGACTTTTATTTTTCTCCTATACTGCGCTGATCCTGTCCTACTCAATGGTCGAACGCAATGCCTTTTCCCACAGAGGGTATTCTCCACGTCCATTATTTGCTTCGCCTAAATGTAGAATCCTTTTGCTTATCGTTTGTTGTGACGCTGCCTATGGTTGTTGTTGTTGTTGCTGGCGTTGGTGTTGTTATTGTCTCGTGTGTTCTGTGAATGTTTTCATTTCCAGGCGACCATGTCGATTTATTTGAATTTAATCTCTGCCTTTAACATGCTGCAGTTGGTTGTTGCCTGGTCGTTGGTTTACTGTTTGGATTCGCATTCGAATGTTGTGGCAGTTGTTTGGAACTTTGGAAGCGGCTTGGCATTCCTTAGTTTGATTATTATGGCCTAGAACTTGACTTGTTCGATCGACACTTAGCAGCTAAAAAGCAGAGCAACAGCAGCAGCAGCCATGCTAAAGGCTAAGTTGGCGCCCAACGTGGGGCAGCTAGTCGATGACCGCTCAGGAATTTGATTTATTTTATTTGGCGTTAAAAATCAACATCATCATCATCATCATGATCTAAGCTAGAGAGAACCATGTGTATGTATCAGCCATGGGACACGGATAGCTCAATAGACAGAGACAGAGGCAGCAGCATCAGCAGCAGCAGCCACAGCAGCAGCTTATTAGATGAAGGCATATAATAAAAGTGTTGCGACTGCTGTGCAGGGTAAGTAGGGGGCGGGGAGTGCACACAAACCAGTTGGTAAAAGTTGGCAAAAAGTACAACAACAAAAGCAAAAGCAAAGCAAAGCAGCTTAGATGCATTTTTACACAGTCAAGTCTTCGGGCAGGTTTCGTCGCCGTCGTCGTCGTCGTCTCCGTCTCCATTTCCATCGTTCGTTGGCTTTAATTTTTCCATTTGTTTTGGCATTTAAAAATGCGCTTCCTTATGTTAGCCCAGGCCCAGGCTAGAGGAGTCTTGGGCACCAAATGCAAAAAAAAGCCATTGAATTCCTTGGATACTATTGACCCCGGCAGTAGAATTGAAGCTGAATTC
Organism: Lordiphosa stackelbergi; assembly: GCA_018904235.1. Taxonomy (NCBI): domain Eukaryota; kingdom Metazoa; phylum Arthropoda; class Insecta; order Diptera; family Drosophilidae; genus Lordiphosa; species Lordiphosa stackelbergi. Next base: position 52,289 of record JAEIFU010001677.1, on the reverse strand, counting down.
TAATGATGTTTTTGCTACTGCTGTTGTTGTTGTTGTTGGTGTTGCAGCTTTTCTGTTTGTCTCATTTAAATTTATTAAATTATTTTTACAGCCTTTGTTGTTTGGCCGACTGTTGCGTATTTCCAAGAATTTTTAAGCAGCTGCTTCCTGTGTCCACTTTTTCGGATTCACGCAAAAATTCTGAACAGTATTCTCTGTGTGTGTGTGTGTCTGTTTATGTAAATATTGAAGATACAAGATACAGAAAATCCAACGATGACAACAACAAAACATGACGATGCGAATGATCTTTTCATTTTTGAGTTATAGATTGAAAGGCAAGATTTTTCTCCTGATGAAATATGACAGTCAGTAAGAGATTGAGTGAGAGAGAATGTTGCAGTTGGCAAGGTGAGTTGCTTATTTCTGTGAGGCAATGAACAGCAGTAAGCCAGAAGCAAGCATCAGTCGTATTAAAAAGGAATTATCATGGAACTGTCGACACTTATCAACCAAAGATACTGCTAGCCAAGAGGGTTGCACTTGTTACTTTTAACTAACTGACCGACTGATTCATCAATGCTCTGCGTGCGGTTTGGAAGATAAGTTGGTGTAGAAAAGAAGTATTCTGCATCCAAAAAATTTAAACTTAGCTTGTCTAACCATGTTTATTCTCTGTGTCTATTCTGCTGTTGTGCAAATGCAAAGCACAATGCCTCAATGCTATTGAACCCGTATACAACACAGAAGCTTGTTAGATTGCAGATTGTGAGTTGGTCAATCGTAGAAGGTGATTTATCGCTGTTGTGCGATTTTTCGTTGAAAATGAATTTGAGGACGAATTAAGAAATTCGTCAAATTTTATCATTTGGACGTGTAACTTGTTAATGAAATGTTTGGATTAAACAATAATCTGTTGCACATCTGCATACAAATAAAACAAAAATGCTTCCGAGCCTCAAATTCTAGTACTCTAAGAACATCTGAAGAACCTCATAATTTTAAGAATAACAAAGCGATATTCAAGTTTTTGGGTACTTTTGTAGAAAAAACCTTCGGACAAAGACAAAATTTTAGCTAATTTTTAAAATAATTTAGACAGACATCATACATAATGATAAAACAAAAGGGTAATTTAGACCGCCCCAAAAATATATGGCGTTAATATTCTAAGAAAAATATTCACTTTGTTTTAGTTTAATAAAGAAACATCTACGAAGGTAAAAAATAATAAATTTGATACAAAAAAATCACTGCGAATTACCATTTCACACTGGCGCGCTAAATAAGTCGATTTTTGGCTTAAGTCGTAACTATAATGGAACTAAGACCACGCGGTCTAAAATTTTCCACTAATTTTGGGAATCACGACGCCTACATTGCCCATTTAGATAAAAATGAAATATAGGCCGCAGCGGATCTAATGTCATTTTGTGAAGGCACTTTGCTAAAATAAACGGTCTAAAATTATTTTCGGAGAATCAAATTAGACCGCCGATAATAATAATTAACGCGGTCTTTTAATTTTTTCACATAGCGTAAAAATAGAAACCTCAAAAAAAAATTCCTGTTAAAACAAATTGGAAGGTCTTATTTACTAATAAAAATGAAACAAGGCCCTAAAAGAATTAGTTTCGCGGTCTTATTTCATTTCTTCTTTTGGAACCCAAAAAAGCGTTAGTACTTTCCATTAATTTTTTTTGGGAAACCCAAGTAAATATATTCCTTATTTCATTGGAACACTATATATTCGCGTTAATAAAAGTACAATAAATAATTGCAAATAATGGACATTGAAGGCCGATAAGTAATTCTGTGTTTGAAAATTTTTTAATGCTCCGATATATTTCATTTATGTTTGATATTATAAAAATTTTAATAAAATTTAAATATAAAATAATTTTTTTTAGAAAACACCTCCATAATAATTTAAATTCAAATAAAATATTATTATTTAAAATTATTTTTGTTTTGTGTTGTCTTGCTCCGTTTTGTCAATTTGGCTTAGTAATATTTGACAGTACAATAAATTGATGTAAAGGCCTACTATTAGAAAGTAAGAATTTAGCTATTAATAAACATTCATTATTTAAAAATGTGTAATACATTTCATATTTACCACTATAAAAGACAATAAAATTGTCCAACTACCTTTAAAATTTAGCTCTTTATTCACAGCTTTCAAAACTGTTTGATAATCACGTAATTGTGGCCATTTATATGGGCAGTCGAAGGTAGGCGTAGTGAAATCAACTTAATATTTTGTTTAAATATTTAGGGCCAATTTCACACCTTCCACCATCTATCACATAAACTAACAAATAACAGTGTAAAATCTACACGACTATCTGACACATAGCAGCTATATAGGAGAACGAAATCGGCCCTAAGAGTGTTATATTTATCAAATATACTAAATTTCAGCTTGATATGTGCAATATTAAACTTTATGCCAATTATTTGGCGATTCGGCCCACTGTGCTTTGACTGGATCTGAATTTTGGTCATAGCTGGAGTATTGCTTTCATCCGATCTACACTCATCGAAATTTAATTAAAGCCACCTATATTTTGTTCAGTAAGAATTGTTTATAACATTTTTGACAAGAATTGTTAAAACGTGCTTAATTTAAGGTAAATCAGCAATCAAATATTTATATTAAAGCAAAAGCAAGTTTTCTGCATTTTATAAAAAGTTCAATTTTACTGCGAAATTTAATTAAAGCCAGTCTTAAAAAAATTAAAAAGGATACAGATTATGGATTTAACCTCCAGGCTTATTTATGAGCTTAAAAATGCATAACCGGATGGCGCTAATCATTAGCTCTCGTCCACCAGCATAAACACGACGTGAAGGGTAATTACACATGTTCTGGTGGATTCATGTCTGGAGAACGTACTGGCCATCCAAGAAGCTTGATTTTCTGTTCATTGAACCACTTACGACTGGCCCTTCACACGCGTATGGTAGCTTTATCTTGCTAAAAAGATTGGCCAGGGCCAACTCTTGGTCCAAAAGTCTACTAAGGTTCATCCAATAAGTTTAAGTAACTTCCGAATTCATGCTTCCTGTAATCTTGATGAAAATGAAGACTAAGCCTGCAGTGACGACATTTTATAAACAAGCCATAAGGTATATTAAGAAATCTCAATTGCCTTGAAAGGAGGAGTGGAAAAATGTGGTACTCTCAGTTGAGAAAAAGGTTAACTTGAATGGGCCAGATGGTTTTAGTTACTAATGGCACGACATAATGGCTTAAATTAAGCCATTTTCACAATTTTGTCAATAAAAATTTTAGAACATGTTTTAAACATATTTTACTGAACAAATATAATTAAATTCGATGAGTGTATATCATTTCTTCGCAAATAAATAAAAATTGCTAATTACTTACTATCTTTTGAAGGCACAAACCATCTATCTTCAAAACTGTGAAGGTGTGACGTTTTTTCAAATTGCGGGGGCTCGAGGGGGCGTGGCAAAAATTAAAAATAAACTTGTTCTGCCTGCAAGTTTAAGAAGTATGTGTTCCATACATCTCAAACCTCTATCCCTTACTATCTCTGAGATCTGTGATCTGTTCCTCGCTGATCAGAATATATATACTTTATGAGGTCGGAAATGATTCCTTCTCCTTTTTACATACTTTTTGCACGAATCTAACATACACTCTGTCTACCTTTGGTACAGAGTATAAACCAGTTGGAGTTCCGGTGGGACCAATACGGTTGTGGCGCCAACAAAAATTGCATTTATTCTTGTAGCGGAATTATGAAAAATCGATCTTGCACTTCAAATTTCTAGACTGGGGTCATTAACTTTCAATTACCTTGCACGCTTGGCGCGGTGGGTGTGTGGCCGTAGGCTTGTGGACGTTAGAGAGAATTAAAAAATTAATGTGCTGATCATTCTAAAGCTCGCTGATTCAGCCTGGGCTTTTATCTAAGAATTTTATACTCTGTACCGAGGTACATAGGTGTATTAAGTTTGTGCAGCGGAACACATTGAGAAGAAAGTGAGATATTTTCAGTCTTTTTAAATCTTGGAAAAAATCCGGCTGGCTTGAGAGTTCAATCTCGGCTTCAGAATATTCTCAGAATTCGTCTTTGGTTGACTCATGCTTTGAATGAGTATTCCAAATGTACTTGCTTGAATCCCATTCAGATCAATGTCCTAATTGGAGAGCGCGCTAAGCATATAGCCTGGGCAGTGAAATGCCATTCCATTCATGTTCAGTGCGCGCGTGGTTGTGGGTTCGAATCCCAGTTGAGCACAACAATTTGTACAATTATTTGTTTTTCAGAAGTCTTAAATAAACCAAATGGAAGTTGATAAGGATGTCCTATGGCGTATGGCCTGAGAGGAAAGGAAGAAGAGTTGTCTACTTATCAAATTAAACAGTCAAACTGCAAAATGATACAGCTTTGGGATTAAAATTTTTTTTTCTAAAATTTAATAAAATTTTGATGAAAATTCAATCTATTAAAAAGTTATCGGGATATTTGTAATCTTTCTTGGGATCAAAAAGGGCGGATCAACTCAATCCTTTTTCTGCTCGGTTCGAGCTTATTCGGGATTACGTTGTCCTTTTCATTACCGCTTAGGATTGATTTGATCCCAAATCGGTTGATTTTTTTTGGGTGTATGTAACAGGGAGGAAAAGGAATCTTTCCGCCCGATAAGTATATATATTCTTGAACTAGGATCAACAGCCGGTTCGATATAGCCATGTCCGTCTGTCTGTCTGTCCGTCTGTCCGTCACTGATCCGTCCCATCAGTGGTGCCCAAACTCACACTATCAAGCTTTGCGCTTGTGTGCGTAGCAGCTAAACACGAAGTAAACGTCATGACGTCAAACATGAGCAACAAGCAAACAAACAAATGCCTCGTGAGAAAAGAAATAGCCGAAAGCTCGCGTCGTGAGAGAGCAAGCCGCCGAGCGTGCTATTTATAGAACACACGTATTCTCTCTCTCTAAGCGTGTGTCGGCTGCGATGCCGGCAGAATTATGAGTTCCTAACCCATGGGATAGGCTTTTAACATTTTGGGCACCACTGTTTTAAAGTGATGGTCTACATTCAAAGAGAACAACAAAAAAAATAAAAAATAAAAAAAAAAAAAATTTTTTTGAACACAGAAAAAAAAATAACACACAACAAAACCCCCAAAAAAAAATTACTCTTTCCCCTTTGAATTGAAATTAAAATACATATATTTAAAAAATAATTTTTTCCCAAATATTTTAAAAAAATAAAAAAATTAAAAAATTTTCTATAAAAAAAGAAGCACAAACAAAAGCATAATAACCAACAAAATTAAAGTAGTTAAAATGTCTTTGGCGACATTTTTAAGCCCAATTGTCATACATTTTTTTTGTTTTCGGCGGTTTTAGGCAATTTCGATTCTTAAAACTTTTTACATTTTGTGCACAAAATAATAATAAGCTTCTGCTTTGCTTTACTCAAAATTCGTTTGATATTTGCCTCTTTATTAAACATCATTTCACCTGTTAAATTTTTCTGTTGGCTGAGGACAATGTCAAGCTGAAAAGCGTTTGTATGGCCTTGGCAGAGGAATGTTGTGTGGGCAGGGCAGACGCACAACACTCTTCACCCACCCGTGGCCGGGATTGTGGGTGTGAGAATCCTTTGTGTGTGTGTGTGTGTGTGTGTGTGCGTAGAATATTATTTGGTACACACAGACAGACGGCAGGTTTTTGTATTTATGGGTCGAGGCTACTCGTAGACCGTTAAAAGAGGCGAAGGTTAAGCTGGGCGAAAGGTGGGCCAGTTCTAACGGTTGGCTGGTTGGCAGCTTGGGCCCGGTTAACTGGCGAAGGTTAGCAATAAGCCTCCTACGCCAGCCTGAAGGTTAATAAATAGGCATGACAACAATTTATGTTGCCTACATCTTGGGGCGCTCAATTTGCTTACCAAAATCTATGTATTGGCCATGACGTCACAGTTTAAGACCATGACGTCAGAGTGTCAGGCTGGCATTTGAATCACCCACACACACACACACACACATCAGGTTCTATAAATAACCGAGTCGCTCTTTCTCTTTGGAGAAATCAATTGAAGTGCGACCACAGGCAACCCAACTGACTCCCACAGCTCAGCTTAACTCATGCAAGTACAACAAAATAAAAAAAAAAGGTCAAAGGTTATGTATACAGCTGGCTGGCAAATTGTAATGAAATTGACATTTTGCTGGACGCGTTGCTTCGGGACAGTAGAGAAATTGCATTTAATCAATGTCATAGAAGATGAGAAATTTGTGTTGCGTATACGCCAAGTGGGTGAATGAGATCAATAAATAAAGAAGATTGTTAATTTAGTTATTAGTGAGTTTCCAAATTTATTTCAATTTTGTTGAAAATTTTGCTACAGCGTCACAAGAAATTAAGAAATCCATTTTCTAAGCTGAAAAGTTGTTCAAAATATTTTAAAAGAACATTTTTTGACATTTTGATCAACCTACGCCTCTTTCTCCTGTCAGCATGCGCGCCACCTGTCGCCAATTTTCTCTCCTCGTCAACTCGCCCACCACCTCCCACTGTCAATTCCCAAGAGCCATAAAAGCCGCACGCATATCACCTCATGGCAGAGTTTTCTCTACAGCTTGGTTTATTGCCTTTTATATATATTTTCTGAAGCTGCTCTGCGCCCACATTTTACAATGGCTTTTCTCAGTCCTCAGTTCTGGGTACAGTGGGTTTCTCCAATCTTTTCTCGGTTGCCTTTTTTTTTACCCACTCAACGGTTGAAAACGCGACACAAATTGCCAACGTTTTTGCATCCTTTGCCATATTTCTTGTGCATATATACACACACACATACACACAGTCGCACACATGCCTATATAGGTATGAAGGATGAAACATAATTACATATTGTGCGCTGTCACTTTTGGCGCTGGCGTTGCTGTCGTTGTCCTCGTCGCCTGAAACAATGACAAACCCAACACAATTCTCGGTTTCCTCCTCTGCTTTCACTTCCTCGTTCATTTATACATAAAAGGGGAAGACCCCCAAAACTTCCCATTCCATCATCACTTTTGTTTTTTGTTGTAATTTATGTAATTATTAACATTTTCGCTGTTATGCTGCTTTATTGTTGCTGTTGTTGTTGGCTTTGTCACTCCGTTGACATTATCGTCCTTGCTGTCATTGTTGTTGCTGCTGCTATTATTGTCGTCGCTGTCGTTCTGTTGCTATTTTCATTTAAATAATAATTTCATTGCAAACGCCTTCATTGAGAACGCTCGAGGGGGTAAAAGTAGCTAAATGGAGCAGCGAGTGGGTTAATGAGAAAAGTGTTTAGTTATTGCTGTTTGAGAGCAACGAAAATAGCTTCCATGCCCTGTCAGGGGATGGAAACAAAAGTTTTATGACAATTTATCAAATAAACCCACACTTTTTGAGTTTTATTATGTTTACCAACACTTTAAATAATGGAAATTTTTACAACTTGCTATGAAAAAATAGTTTTCCAATTTTATGATTCGTTTTCAGCACTCATCAAATTAAATATAAAATATCATTTGAATTTGACTTTGATTAAGTAAATTTGAAGAAAATTTTGGAACTGATGTAATGTTTGTTAACCAACACTAGGAAAATCGCAATAAATAGTTTATTACATTTTTCCAAGTGATTCGGGCAAAAATTCACATAATACACAAAGCTCTAAGTAAGATTGCTTAAAAATGTCAAACTTTTTAATGAATTTAGCTCAATCGCTCCAAACTTAGCTACCAAAACAAGAATTTAAATGGAAAAACTGTTCCAAAATAATTTTGCGCAAACTCAAAATAAGAACGAAACTTTTTAAAAATGTTCAGTATAAATATTCTTAAAGCTTGAAAATTTCAAGTTGAAATAAAAGAATAATTACTGATTAGTTTTGCCATTTTAGCTATTTAGGTGCTAGATTTGCAATTTTGAAATTTGAAATGCTTTAATTTTTGGAATTGGGCACAAGTTTACAATTTGGAATTATTTTTTAGCTTTTTGTTACTTTTGAGTCGTATTGCAAAATTGTTTCTAATAATTCCGTTTGAAAACTGAGCATTCCATAGTATAATCTGCCTTAACACTGTTTGACACATGATCCATGATATCTAGTAGGCCTGCATTTTACCATTAAATTCTATGAATTTGACAAACTATTCAAATTTAAAACCTAACAAAAAGCAGGACTGATAGACTATCATGTCTCATGTGTTGAACAGTGTGAAGGCAGCCCCTCAGTACAACAGAAGTAAGCAGTAAAAAAGTAGTACATAGCCTGCTTAACAGATTTCAGCTGAAGACGTTGAAAGCTACTTTAAACAGGGCTGCAATTATAGTTTTAAACTCTGATTCGTAGGTTCGAGTTTCTTAGAAGAAACATTTGGTTCGATCTAGAGTTGGGCGGGACCCAAAAAAAAAGCGCGCGATCGGGCGGGACGGGATTGAATTGACAATTGTTTGGATTAGTACAAAAAAAACCCCCCAAATTAAAAAAAATAAATAAATTTATAATCTCAGACTATGTAAAATATGCCACTGTTTCTAATACATTAATATTAATAGCGACACAGCGAGGATCGCTTACAGCAGAGCGATCATAAACAAGTCATCTAATTAGTTTAATACGGTTTGAAAGGATCGTGTACTGAAGAGCACCACCACGGGGCGCGATAAAGAGGGGGACAATATGTATTCTTACCTGCACCACTTCGACCACGCAGGATTTATACACACTTTGTGTTTACACACACATTGTTAGATAAGAATATAGTTAAGGAAAATATCTTAATAAAAGAACCTCATCGCCGAGGGAGTCAGTGATATTCAAACTTACAGTCGTGCTCACTAAAGGTTTACCAACAGGGGGTATTCTCCATGTCAAGGCTGTTTTATGGACCTTTTTTTAAAAAAATCTTATTTGAAAATGTAAAAGTTTTTCCAATTTTGTTATTTTATTAAAATAAATTTTTTATTGCGTCGATGCGAGGGCTGTTCCAAAAAGTTATCGGCCGTCAGAGTGGGTTTGCAAGGCTGGCGGCCTTTATTCCACGTCTCCAAGATGTCTGAAATTAAAAGTAAAATCGGGGTTATAATCAGTATAGATGTAATTTTGTGATTTTTTTTTTGACAAAATGGCGGCATTAAAAAATTAAAAATCGATTTTTTAACCTTTTTTTAAATTTAGTGTAAAAATAAATAGTTAAAATTTTTTAAAATTACAATTGAGGTTCAGACCAGAATGGTGACAATTCTGTGTCGATTTCAGTTTTAGTCATCAAAATCGGTTCAGTGCAACTGGAAAAATCCTGGCCGCCAGTTCGAAAAACGTTGTTTCGAGATAAACGCGTTTCAAGTTTGAAGTTCCTTTTTGGGGACAAAAAAAAACAAAAATGAAAAATTGCAGTTCTAGAATGGTGACAATTCTGCGTCGATTGCATATTATTTCATAAAAATCGGTTTAGTAGAACTGGAGAAAAGTGGCTTGGCAGTCCTTAAAAGTTGCTTTGAATGTAACCAAAAATATTACAGATATTAGTCCTCAATGCCAGCTGCATACGGCGGACCTTCCTCATCTTCAAAAAACTGTTTTCAGCAGGAGCTCTCTGTGCTTTGCGTGCCATTCAGACTTCTTTAGATGCGGCCGCAGCTCTAGTTTTCGAGCGGTTTAATCAGTCTGAGCATTGTTTAGGATAGCCTTCGATAATTATCGATTAAAAGTCGATTAATAATCGATATAGATCTGAGGCGACAACATGTAACCATTAAAACTAAAGAACCAGCCTTTATTTTACAGCTTTATGTACTCGAAATTTATATACTCAAAAATTTCTTGTTTTAGCGAAGACATTGTTCGACCAAAAGGCTATATCTTCTAAACTATTTCGAATTTCAAAAAATCCTTTTGTTGCGATATTCTTAACTATCTAAGCTATAAAAAAAAATGCAAAAAAAAAAAAAATGTTGCACATGGAGAATACCCTCTTAAGCACTGCAATAAAAACAACGATTTATCAATATCGAACTAGCCAAATGCTTACACTCACATCCGAATTCAAAAATGGGCGCACTTACATACGTGTCAAACTTATAAGAGCGTCGCTTAATAAATAACAAGTAAAAGCCAAATTTTTTTAACTTTAGGCTGTTATCATCTACATTAGAAGTGTGGAATGAATTATACTTTATATTTCCACGATCTTTCTTCATAAACAAATTTAAATATTTTCTTATAGTTTTGTATAAAAACTAATGGACATGGTAGGGATCGGGACGGGATCGAATTGAAAGTTCGGATTCGGGACCGGGACGTTTTTGGGATAGGGACATACCTAGTTCGATCTCTGGTTTGGATCAAGTCTAACTTAAATGAATAGAAATTCCATTTATGTGATTAATATTCAAAATAATATAACCACAGTTTATGTCTTTTTGATCAGACATAATGAGTTTAAGGCCCCATCGCCATAGCTGTATATTGTTAGCTGCTTGATTTAGTCGGTTCTCTATTGTAACACTTTGCTTAACAACAAAGTCGCTGAGATAACTTTCGTCATCTTCTGAACGCGGAATCAAGGGTTTTAAAGCAAAACTTTTTGTGAGTGGCGTTTTTATTGCTTATTTTAAACGTCTCATTACAAATTATAATAAGAATCCATTCTACTTTTGTGGAAAGTTCACAAGTGTTTGTGGCACAATGTTGAACATGTCTGTAATTTTCTGGTATCAAACCGAAAAACTAGATTCGGAACAGGTTTAGCTTAAGCTTTTATTTATTTTGGATTCGTTTAAAGTTCAGTTCACAGTCTAAAATAGTTGGAATTCGGTTCAAAACCGGTGTGGAGCCCTGTTTTCAAGCATAAAGATAGTAATTTCGAAAGTGTGGACTACGCAGAAATAGTAAAATTTTTTCAATTTTAACCAGCCAAATATTCACAAGCACACTCATTCTCGAAATCACAACCTTCTCTTTAAAGCAGCTGAGACTAGCCAATTTTTGTTTAGAAATAATATATTTTATGCTTGTTTGTGCGGCGATTTAGGTTCGGTAAGGAATCCCCTAAAAATCCTAGACTTTCCGTCTTCAGAGCAGTATTTTAAGTATTTTTGTAGTCTTAACTTCTTGCAAAGTACTTATTTTAAAGCTTTTTTGTATTTTAGTGCAAATAATAATTTTTAAATTTTGTTATTTGTGCTATTTCTAGCAATTATTTTTTGCAAATTTATCAAGTTTTGAACCTCATATTCTGACAATACTGACCTGAAGGTACTAAAGTATGCGTGTGGAGCAGTGCGATAAGGTGACATCTGCTTCGTGATTGTTCAAATTTCGTTTCGTAAATGAACAGAATGAAGGGAGGTAAATGAACAGAATCAGGTTAGGTAGTGGGTCACTCTCGTCCAATCCTATGGAATATGGCGGAGGTCAGAATGTCAACGCTGTAAACATCATTCCAAAACCAATAAAACATATTCATTCGAACCCGACAATGTCAAGTCCGCTTATAAATCATTCTAACAGATGTAAACTCAAATAAATCAATTTTTCTTAAAGTAAGAGCATTGTTCTACGAATCAGCAAATCCATTCTTACATTGTTTTTGACCAAGTTTGTGCTCACCTGAAGTCCAATGATGTCGGTTTTATCACTGTAATGCACCAATTTTGTTTTTTTGTTTATTTAGTATGAAGATTTTGGTATGACCGGATGTGCTGCAGTGGATAAGAGAAGGCCTGTGTGCGACTCGACTTCCTGCAGGAGTAGAATGTAATTATTTGTTTTATGGTTATTTCCATTACAGGTAAGGGTCTAAATTCTGTTCTAAATATCTCGGTCCTAAAATTTGTTTAAGTTGACTTCTAGACCCCTACAAAAATATATCGCTGTACAGAAAATATTTAAATAAAGAACATTTAAAGTTCTCCTGAAGATCGTTTTCACTCTTGTGAGTCTGTTATGTTGGCATCTGCCTTGCGGAATTAATTAAAAGGTCATTTATGTTGTTGACTACTTTGCGCAGCTTGAGACCAACAATAATTGTGTATGTAATTTTTTCTTAAAACTAATTAACATTGAGCTTTGCAGAATTAATGAGCTATTTGTTATACATTTCTCATGTATCTGTTGAATATGTTAAGCCTGGTCTTGAGACCGCCATACCTTGAAATAAATATGTTTGTAAGAGACTGTTTCTATTATAGTAATAAGAAACAATTGGGTTTTTAATCTAATTGCCTATAAAACTTAAGAGTGGATAGCAAAGATCTCTAAAAGGCATCTAAAGCATTGATAAAATAAGTATAGCTATATACGAACGTATACCTACGTTTGAATGAGAACGAGGTTCGTTCGGTTACTGATGAACATTCTTACTAGCTTCGTTAGCTGGACGCTTCCTTCTCAATAAAAAAATATGTCTTAGCTATTTACCATAACTCTCAACGATCTAGAAATGCATGAACCAATCTTCGAAACATAGCCTAAGATTCGACAGGTTAAGGAAACGGTTCGATAACCGAGACGTGGACTTTCCCACGAGTTCGAAACTTCAAAATTTCAAAGATTGGCAGCCCTTCTATAAATACTACATTTTAAGAATTTGATGATCTAAATATTATTTTTTTTAAGCAGCAGTGCTTACAGTTTCTAAAGTTGCAGGCTTTGACTACTTTCCAACACTGAAAACTATTTTTCTACTTACATTAGCCTTCTAAGGAAATGTATATAAAATTTAAGAAAAATGTTATTATATTTCAATACTCTTCACTTCTTTTACCAACACTAAATTATAAATAATACTGTTTAACTTAACCCTTTGATGTACTTACGGCTTACCAACACTTAATATAATTTGTCTTTCTAAATTTGTTATTGCTAAACTGCTAATATAAGATAAAAACTAATTTAAATTTTATACTAAACCATTTTCCAACACTGCTCAATGGTTTTATTATAAAACTTATCAACACTAAATGCCATGTTTGAAATCAATATTTACAGTATTTTATGCTACATTTATGTTTTGTTTCACCAGCAATTAGTTAGTTATTCATCTCTCAAATACTTGCCCAAAAATGTTGATTCACTTTAATAATTATATAGAAATTTATGCTCCCCCACAAGCACATTCACACACACAGCACAGACACACACACACACACATACATTCTCTGCCCTGGCATGCAAAATCTGCTCAACTAATGAATTCAAGCGTATTAATTATTACGCATACGCCACATTGTGCGAAGGCCGTGGAACACACAAGCGGCAGCAGCCCTTGACACCACCTCACCTCTGCACAAATCGCCCCAAATCCTACCCCAACCCTCCCATCTTTCCCTTTCCAACCAAGAGGCGTAAATTGTGCCAGGCGTTTGGAGTTCGTTGTCGTTTTTGCTGGTGATGCTTCCTGCGCTTGCCGTTTAGAGGCTGCCAAAAAACATTTATACAATTTTGCACGGAAATACACAGAGCCACCCACCCAAACACACACACACACACACAATACACATCCACATGCATGTGGCACAGCGCATAAAAGTTTAAGCAGAGCAGCAAAAATGCCAAAAAGTTTCAACACACACACACAAAAAAAGCTAGAGAGGCAAAAAAAAAAAAAACAAACAAAAAAACCAAATGCCAAGAAAAATCTATGAAAATGAAAATTAAACCAACAAAAAAAAAAATAAAGTTTTGGTGGCTGCGGGGTTGAGTACACCTACAGCTGCTACCATGGCGGGGTAATATAATTTTATCAGGGCAAATAAAAACAAAATTTTTAAACTGAAAACATTTTGGAATCAATAGACAAGATATTAGATCTTAACAGTTGGACCTTAGGGCAATAATTAGCCCAAATTTTAAATGAAAATTTGGCTAAATAGATATGATTGTAGATGTTTGCTGGACTTAAAAGTAAAGCTGTGGTTCCCATAGGCAAATACTTTGATCAAGTATGCCCAAAAAGTTATATAATTTGGCCTGTAAAGCTAAAAGTTGATCAAATTTTGAGCAAATCCCGCAAATATTTTGCACGAATTTTGTGAAAATTTTGAACTATGATTTCATACGCAAATAATTTGATGAAATATGACCCAAAAGTTCTCCCATTTGGACAAATTATTTACCTATATGAAAACATGGCACAAACATAATTTGCCCAAGTTTTTGTGATTTGCTAATTAGCCATGATTGTAGATTTTTTCAGGCCTTAAAACTAAAGCTATGGTTTCATACGGAATTACTTTGATCAAATATGACCGAAAAAATACATAATTTGGCCTGTGAAGCTAAATTTTTATAAAAAGTTGGGCAAATTATTTGCCTAAAGTCCCAACAGGCAAACATTTTGCCAAATTTTATTGAAAATTTTACTAAATAATCTAATAATTTCCATAAAAAAGTTCTCCAATTAAGCCTTTTTGGACAAATTGCCATTCAGCAGGCATCGAGGGACGAAAAAGTACTGCCTAGTGGTAACGCTAGACGTACGTAGACCGAGCATCGTAGGAGCACTCTGCCGCTTCGACGTACCTAGCTATTTGTTGGAAATCAGTTAAATTACTATTCCAACAGAGTAGTGGAGTATGATACAGAGTCCGGACCAAAGCAGAACCAGATCACAGGGGAGTCCCTTAAGGCTCTCTACTTGGCCCGATACTGTGGAATGTGGCCTACGACGATGTCCTACGAATTCAGCTACCAAATGGATGCACCTCTTCTCGATCCTTCTTTGTACAGCACCAGTATGGGCAGGTGCCATGCAAACACACTCCTACAGAGCAGAAGCAGAAACAGTTTATCGTCTATGCATACCGCACGGTAACCCACCAGGCAGCACTTGTGGTAGCGGGCATTATCCCCATGGACCTTTTGGCGAAACAGAGGAAAGTCTTGTCTGCGACTGGACAAACCATGGTTGTGGCCGGAAAGGTGGAATGGAAGTACAAACGGACCCTGGACGCGACGCCTTATCCCGAACATAGCCGTATGGCTAAACAGACGACATGGACAGTTGAATTTATATCTGAAGCAATTGCTGACAGGACATGGGTGCTTCAAATATTACCTCTGGAGGTTTAAGCACGAGGACGACTCTCCGGGGTCACACAAGACGCAGAACATATATTTTTTGTCTGTCCGACATTTAATCGAGAAAGAAACGAGCTCAGCATGAGGGTGGGGTGGACACCAGCCGCTTGACTCGGAAAAGAATTGATCTGCGGTAAGCAACATGGCCACACTAGTTTACCTAAAACTGTGCCGCGCCGATGATGAGCGCAATTCTATACATAGAAGAGAATCCTAGGTGAGCCTAAGGGCATTCCCCTGGAAACGGGTTAGGTGCCGGTAGTTTAGTGCGGTTAAAGGTTCCACACTTCAAGCGCAGTCCCACGATTGAGCGTGTTCAGCAGCATAAATCGATGACAAAAAATCGACTATTTTTGTTAGATTGTGCTGGTGAACGGGCATGATGCGCAGTCATGTTTGCTATTTTTCGTGATTGTAAAAAAATTAGTTCGATGTGAATCTAACAAAGAAATAACAAGTTTGTTAGAACTGCTTAGTTTAAATTAATTAGCATTCTTCTTAGATTGTAAAGTGTTGAAAAGGCCCGTTAAACTGATTCCCTGATTTGGACAGAAAGACAGTTCGTAATTTCTTCTTTTTCACCTTTTCAAAATTTTAAAACATTTGTCGCTGTATTGGCGGGAATACGAAGATTAAAAAATAAAACAGATTTGAAATTAATACTTGTTTATTGCTTTCTACTGCTTTCAAAAACTTCTCTTCTTCGCAATCAGAAGTTGATTCATTTAAAAAACTCTCATCAAGAAATTCCTTTTTGGAGCTTCAGCATGTCTGTAATGTGTAATGTTGAGAGTTAACAAAGTTTGAAATCTCTGCAGCACTGCAGTCAATGTTAGTTACTTAGCTCCAGTACAAAAGATTTCAGATTTCAGTTCAAAAGATATTTTGAACTATCAAATGTTATTATTGGTGGAGCTCTTTTTAAAGAACTCTGAATTAAAAAATCTTTAATAGTTAATAAACGTTCGGATATTTTGTTAAACCAACTCAACTGAGTTCGATTTCAATTCAATTTTTTTTATAAGCAAAGATTTCATATAATGTGAGTACGGAGAAGTGTGCGAACTCTACTCATGTTAAACTAAACTGCCCTAAAAATCGTTATCTACTAAATTTTGAGCGTGTAGCAGCACAACAAACTGTAATTACATACTCCTCCAGGGAATTTATTGAGTTAACTTGGTCATCGTCCAAATCAAAAAACGCTTTTGAAGCACATATTCTTCATAGCTGCATTCCTTTTCTACTCTGCAGTTGTCATTTAAAAGTTCTAATGCTCGATCCATATTCGATTCTTGACTTCGCTTCTTGAATGATAGTCAGATTACAAATTTTTCATTTATTATTTTGTTGTATTATATATTTATATATATTATATATAATATATTATATATTTGTTGAACCGAACCGAATTTTTTTCTAAAAAGTGGTCCGGTTCGAGGAGTCCAAAATATTTGCGGTTCAGTTCTGGTGGTCGGTTCATTTTTTTTTTTATTTGGTTTTGGACGGTTTGGGGCTTTGGTTAGAATTGCTTGTCTACGATTTGTTATCGATAGCACACAGCTGTCAGAAGTAAAACAAACAAGCAACTTATAGAAGGCAAATGCAAAATGAATGTGGAAATCTCTTTGTTTTTAAATGAATTGACAGAAATTCGTGCAAGGCTCTGAAGTCTCTACTGGTTGTTGCGGAGGAGGAGGGAAGCTTGAAAAGCCACCACTGCCAAAAGAAGAAGCCCTGCGTACGAGTAGTAACCACCTCATATGGGTACATGGACACCTCAACACAGTTTGTCAAGGCACTACCATTCAGCTCCCCCAGAGAAAAGCTTGATAGGGATGCCCATATCCTCATACAAGATAATCACAAGGAATGAAACCCTCGCCTGGTTACGGAACGATGCAATGATCTTCCGTCTTGCGCTGTAGCCTAGGGTCACGTGGTACTCGTTTAACAAGAAACGGAACACATCTTACTTCTGGTCTGGGCCCTAACGGGTCACTGCCTTACTGAAAGGCATGCAGCACGCTTGGGCGTCGCTCACAATGATATCCTGGAGACATTACTTCATATTATTTGCCATTGCCCTGCTCTAAGTAAAGAAAAAAAAAAACTTTTGGACACACTACTAGTTGGCTGCAAACCTCCTTAAAATCGGCATGGGTGCACTCCGAGGTTCGAACCCTCGAAACTTTTTGGGGTTCACGGAGCAGGTTTAGAAGGTCGCTGATCCTAGGTTCAGGTTCGAACCGGGGTTCAGGAATAATTTGCTTCTTCGCTAACATGTATGTAAATTGAAACAAACTTAGTGCCGATTTCTCTTCTTCCCGATAGCTGCTTTGTGTTAGGTAAGCTCTCAATTTGCTCTGTTCTTTGTGAGTTTATGAGACATATGGTTCTATGTGAAACATAAGATGAGAAATCGGCCCTTAAACATTTTACTAATATGTGGAAGTTTAGAGGCTTGATTATATCATATTCGAGCGTGGATCATCGGAAGTTTAGCAGGTCAATAAATCATGGAGCAATGCGTATTAGAGATAAAATGTACACTGCCTCTCAATTTTGAGTGGTGATAAGCGATAGTCCGCAATGAGATTCATATTCATATTAACATTAACATAAAATCACAGTGTTTATAGCGAGACAGGCATATTCCCAAATGCACTCAGGGAGCATAAGTAAGATCGAACAGCTGGCGTCGAATGTGCAACCGTTCAGTCTATATCTGGCCTGTTTCCGTTTCCGAATCCGATTGTTCGGAATTGGTAAGTGCACTCAGAGAAAAAACCAAGCCGATTGTGCTTGATATCAAGCAGTTTTGATATCAAAAGTACGGTAAGACGGAATATTCTTGGATCCAAGCCGAAAATACTGAAATCAAGCACGTATTTCTGAAACATTCGAAGTCAAGATTAATTGTCTATGCAATGCAAGTTTTCGCCCTAAAAAATTAAGAAGAAAAAATCCAAATTTAAGCCGTTTTATGCCTCGCCGATTCGTGCTAGATTTCTCTGGGTGTGTGATTTCTAAAAAACTATTAAAAACTTCGACCGAATATTTTTTCCATCAAGAGGATCGAGTGATGGTAAGTGGGATTTTTAAGTAAAAAGCCAAATAACAGTGACGGTTTTTGGAAGCGAGTACATTTAACAATACCGATTCTGCATGATTTGAAATCGAAAAAACGGGAACTGGCCTGTATATTTATTTTTGTTTATAACTTTTAAAACCAGACACACACACACATCACCAAGAAGAATGGTGGACTGTACAACTGTTTCAAGAACCTCCCGTTTTTATTATAAGCTGGCTTTGTCTATCCTATGCAAGACGGCTGAGCCCATTGCAGCACAGCAAATGTGACATTGTTAAGTTCTTTATAATGATAGTTTTTCCAATTGTTTCATCTTCATCAGGATGAACTGGTTTAGGTATTTTGTTTATCATTCTTAAAGCTTTTATTTGTTAGTTCCTGTTTTTCTTTGTATGCTGTTCTTATTTGAAGGCTTACAACTAGTTTGCAATGCCAAGACAAAAATTTAGAATGGTTAAAATTTTTTGAAGCGATCACTTTTCTATTTGTTGTCCCGTTGCAGTCGTTAAGAGAACATCATAATTCTTGGTTTAGATTCGGTTCAGACGGGACCCGAAAGAAGTAGGGGTCAGTCGCGACGATATTGAATTAAAATTTGTTGGTAGGGATCGGGACGGGACGGGATGAATTGTCCTTATTAGCCCCTCTGCTTAGTCTTAGTCCATTGCCACTTTGTTAAAATTAACATTTTCCGACCCTTCTTTGCGTGGATTGGAGTCCTTCTTAATGGGAAATGTATGTTTCGACAAAGGAAAAAGATTTGGCCATCAGATATTCGATTTTATGTGCACATTCTCGCCGGGGCCGGGCTTACAACAAACATTAAATGGCTAACAAAGTCTTAAGGAAAATTCAAGGGGAATTCCAGGAGCAGTTGGTGCTAGTGACGACGGTCATTTATTTTTAATAGTCAGTTCTTAATTAATATTAAGCTGTTTGTTGTCAAAAATTCAAACCTTCCGCTAGCAAAAAAATTTCAATAACTTTGTTGCCTAATAAAAATTCTATCAAACTCGTTCACCAGCAGGCTAACACTTTTGTTTTGATTGATGATTTTTGTTAGATGATTGGTGTATGCTGGTGAACACGCCGCTATCTTCCATAAAAAAAGAACTTTTTAGAAATATTTGATGAAACTTTTTTTTTAAATTTAAAATTAAAATTTTTAATTGTAGATTTTGCAGGAATTAACAAATAATTTGCCTGTTTAAACATAGCTTTAGTCTAAAGTCCCACAGACAAAAATTTTGCCCAAATTTGATTGAAAATTCGACTAAATAGCCATAATGGCAGATATTGCAGAAATTAAAACTAAAACTGGGGTTTCATACTCAAATAATTTCATCAAATATGGTCAAATAGTTCCCTAATTTTGCCTCTTTTAGCCAAATTTTCATCAAAATTTGGGCTAACTATTTATATTTGTGAACATAGCTTTAGACATAAGTCCCAATTTTGCAGGAGTTTTTACTAAGACAATGGTTTCACACGCAAAAAAATTGGTTTTAAATATGATCGAAAAGTTCCCTAATTTGACCTGTTTTTAAAAATTTGGACAAATTATTTGCCCACAGAATAATTTCACCAAATTCTGTTTGTAACTTTGGCTAAGTAGTCATGATTATAGATTTAGCAGGAGTTGAAACTACAACTATGGTTTCATCACAAATAATTTGATCAAATATGGCCGAAAAGTTCCCTAACTTGACCTACTTAGCCAAATTTTCATAAAAATTTGTGCAAATAATTTGCCTGTGGGACTTTGGCTTTACTGTGCAGCTAAAAGAAACAGGAGAGGGAGGTTTGCTTCGATTCCGATTCGGTTTACTTATCTGGTAAATAAATATTTTGTAAGAGAAATATTATGATTTTGGAGAATTTCATCCCCTAAAATATTTATTTCTTTTAAAAAAATAAAAAATTCATTTTTATTAGAGTATTCAAAGTTTGTTATAATTAGCCACATTTCTTTCTTCCTGTAGGTAGCAAAAGTTGAAGTTTTCCTTTTGGTTTAGATAGGGGGAAAAGGCAGACCTTGTGTATATGTGTGAGTGTGAGAATGGCAACTTTTGGTGACATGCAAGCCAGGCCATATGAGTGTGTGTTGCTGTTGAATTAGTAGTTGTTGTTGTTGCTGTTGTTGTTATTGTCGTTTTGCCTGCCACATGGCACAATGGAACTGAGAGCTGAGTTGTTGTTGGGTTTGACTGTGACTGGGGGCCCTTGTTTCCACTTGCTCCTACGTTATCATTCAGCGCGCAAGCTGTTTGCTCATTGTCTATTTATGCAAACATACATACAGACACATATAAACATATATACATACGTATATGTGTTGGTAGAGAGAGAGATGGCACGTAAGCCAACACACATTGTCTGAGCTGAAGTTTCATTCTGTTGGGTGGTTGGGCAAAATGCACGTGTGGCAGACAGAACAGTTACAATTTGTATAACGGCACATATTTGTGTCTCTCTGTGTGTGTGTACTTTGGCATATCCTTTTGCTCCCTTGGCCCAAGTGTCCTGTGTTGTCTATATAAATGTTGATCCTTCAACTTGTGCTGCATGTAAAACAGACATCAACAGGATATGCCACGCCTCCCTCAGGTATATGTTTACTTGGATTAATGTGGATATTAATTTAAAACAAATTTCATTGATTTAACTTCCATTTCTCCTTTTCTTTTCCTGACCCGCAAAATCGCACACAAAATCCTTTATACGATAGTCATAAAAAGACTCTTGGCATTTGCTTCATACCACAACCAATGTGTGGCATGTGTACGAGTACATTCTGTCCTGTTCTTTCACTTTAGTCAATTTTTCTGGTTCATATCCTTCACTTGGTGCTTGATGCTGTTCGCCTGGCATTTTGTAAGCACAAATTTTTAACTTTTCTCTTCGGAGTGTGTTTGTGTGTGCATGTGTAAATATGTTTGTTATTGGGTGACTCTTCTTTTAAGGAAACAAATATAAATGTGTGAAAATGTGTGAAAATGAAGAGAGATTTCTCTACAAAAGAGTAAATTATACAGATGGGAATGAGTTCGGTTTACTTCTTTTAGTCTCTTTAGTTGGTCATTTATTCAGTTCCCTAAAACAAGTGACTAGAACTGTGACAAATCAGAAGCCAGCTTATGCAAAAGCTGTGCGCTTTGTTTTTGTAGATTTTGTATGCTTACATATTTCCCACACTATTTAAAATCATATATTCCTATTTGTAGCTTTACGTACACTATTTAAAATCACATTCTGGTTAACTTTTTTTACGTTATCTTTTTAAAATCACACATTCTCTTTTCTAGCTTTGCGTACACGATACCAAATTCTCATTTGTAGCCCTACATACACCATATAAAAATGCTCATCATTGTTATAAAGTTTTAGGACGGAAGCGACGTTGAACCTTCTCCTTCTATCAAGATTTCTAATTTTCATTCTCCTTCTTTAACAACTGTATGATTTTTTATTAATGTGCTCAAACGTCTTATTTATTAAAGTCTTATTTATTAGAAGGTTCCGAGGTGACCGGAACATTCGAAAAAACTTGATCTTTCTTATGAAAAATATGCTTAAAAATGAGAAGAGTTATTTGCTTGCATACACATTAGCTTAGTCGCGTAGCTGTCCCTGTTTTTATAAAAAATCTCGTGTCACAAACTCCTCCGAAACGGCTTTACCGATTTTAATGATATTTTTTCTGTGTATATATTTGGCAGCTGTAGAATAGGTTTTTAACTATATTTCGTAACATATAAGGGTTTTAGTGACCTGCATTGATTTTAGTCAAGGTTTTTTTGCTTTTTACAGCGCTGCGCTAGGTGATTTGGGTGACCCTCTGCAGAACATTCTTTTGAATTGACGACGCAACAGGCTGCTTATCTTTGTCACTCTGAGTTTTATTATTGTGAAACTTTGTAAATTACTAAAACAATGCCAGCAACACGTAGGGGTGGCTATTTGGGCCGTCGAAAGAATGCAGCAAGAACAGATCAATAATTACTTGAAATAAATGAATTACGCGGGTCATAATGTCGCAACTGCCTTCTTCTCAATCAGAAGAGCTTTCTTTCAAGCTTTCCGAAGTCCACAATAATAATTGGAGCTGATACAAGCGTGCAGGACAGATGTTAACACACGCAAAACAATTGACCGACAACGCCAATAAGCACATATATCATTTACATCTGCTTCGTTCCTAAGTCTCTCAATCGAGTATGAGCTAAATATTGAATATGCCGCTCATCTGAAAGCCCTGATTGGTGCTATGGACAAAGAATGAGTCCGCCGGGATGTTTGACGCATCAGGAAAAGTGCAACTACCGGAAATTGAGACGCCAACAGAGCCATTCAAAGGCTGGCTCATCGGCACGCATCCAGATTCAAACCTGTTTCTGAAGTCCATTCGTAGATTTAACTCATGCTTTCAAATGACTTCGTTCAGAGCAACAGAAATAATGCACAATACAGCGGCAAAAGGTCAGCAATTTAAATCAACCTTTAAAATCAAACGCCATGTTTACCTCATTGCTTCCAATGCCAAACGAACCTCATAAATTTTTTCAAATGTACTTTATGGGCTGTGAGAACGTCAATCGTGTGGATGCACGTTGCGGCTACAATAACCCCAATTCGCCTAACGCCAGGCGACCACATATATTGCATCGACTGGAAACAATTTATATGACAAGACAACGTTTGCCGGGTCAGCTAGTATTGCTATATATTGGTGGCTCTTGCTTAAGGTATACAAAATAGGGCTCTGCATGAGATGTTTCTGATCAATATGATCTTCTTCTTGTAGCTCTTATTGATTAATACTATTACTATTGATACATACTAACATATGGTCAAATTCCCCAAAAAAATAGGCACTGAATTTTTTTTTGATATTTCCATTCCAGGAAAAATTTTTAAATGATCTATCATATTTTTTTTATATCAATTAAAAGCCAATAAGACAAATTAAAAATTAATCTATCCGAAAAATATCAAAGTGAAAAATTTCGAGCATATCAAAATAATATTATAAATAAGATCAAATTGGTATTTTATAATTTCGTTATTACGAAAGAAAAAAATGAATTTAAAACATCAGGTAAATCTCCAGGACTACTATACTCTTCACTTTTCAGCTAATACTATTATTAAAAAAAAAATCAGCGAATTTACGATTTTTGGATCTCTTCTTGATACTTCATCATGGGGTACGGTTGTAGTCACATGGCTTGAAGCGTACTTAAATATATTTCTTAACGTTTTTCTATAGATCTTTTGTCTCTAAGAGAAGTTTGAAATCGGTGGAAACACTCCCCTATAATTTACCATCGAAATTTGCCCTGGGAGCATTCCTTAACATTTCGGGTACATTTAACAACGTCAACACAGAAACAATATTGCGAAGCCAACGAGCTCTAGAAATACACACGACATTGGACTCCTGGATATACAAACTGCTGAGTTTAAAGAAAATACAAGTGGGGTACCACAACAATTACAAGAGAGGCACACGGCGGAACGCCCATGCGGAGTCCTGTCACCTCTTCTATGGAACCTTGTGGTCAACGAACTACTTCAAAAATTTCGTATGCCGACGACATAAGCATAATTATCATGGGAAAATGTCCATCGACTGTCAGCTCAATCATGGACTCTACTCTCAGAGAGATACTAAAGTGGGCCACAGAAGCCGGACTTAGCATCAATGCGGAGAAGACGGACCTCATTCTCTTCACCAAGAGATACAAGGTACCGCAATGGACTCCACCCACGATAAATGGAACACCGCTAACGCCAAAAAACAACGTAAAATACCTTGGAGTAGTAATCGATAGTAAACTATCCTGGAGACTCAATGTGGAGGAAAGGGTGAAAAAGGCAACCAATGCGCTATATGCATCCCAGAAGATGCTAAGCAGCACTTGGGGCCTATCACCAAGACTAACGCACTGGCTCTTCATATCAGTTATACGACCGATACTACTACACGGTATATTGGTATGGTGGCAAGCCACAGAGAAGTCCACATATCTAAAGCTGATGGAAAAGGCCCAGCGGCAGGCACTGGTCTGCATAACGGGGGCGCTGCGGTCTACTCCAACAAAAGCACTGGAACACATCCTAGGTGTCAACCCCCTGGACATCCAAGCACGCCTCACTGCACACAGGACTGCCCAACGTCTTTGCGCGGCAGGCACCATGGCGCTACAAAGCTATGGACACAGCACAGTGGGTAGAGAGATCAACAGTAGCACGGACTACATGATCCCAAAAACCAACTTCACAGGCGCATCAGCATTACTGGGACCAGAAGACTGGCGTACAGGACTGGCTCAGGAAAGCAACGCACCTTTTCACGGACGGCTCAAAGATGGCCTCAGGAGTCGGAGCCGCCGTGTACTGCAAGGAACCGGAATTGAGACTCTCCTACAAACTGCCAAACCACTGCACTATATTCCAGGCGGAAGTCTTCGCTATAAGGAAAGCAGCTGAATTGGCAGAATTACACGCACCAAACGATCAAATCAACATATACGTAGACAGCCAAGCGGCAATCAAAGCAATGCAGAGTCACGCCATCAACTCCAAAAATGTTCTGGCAAGCAGAGAAGCAATAGATTCCCTCAGCACCTCCAGCAAGGTGCAAATCTACTGGATTCCCAGCCACCAGGGCATTGATGGAAACGAAATGGCGGACACTCTTGCAAAAGCCGGGGTCGCACTTAGCCAAGAAGCAACACTAAACATACCTATCTCCCTACAGACGCTATACAGCAAGATGGAAGAGATAGCGGAGAAAGAAGCAGAGGAAAAGTGGAAGAACACGACCGGCTGCAGAATCTCTAAAATTATGTGCAAGAAAAGAGACAAAAAACTCACGCACTATACGCTGCAGCTCCAAAGAAGAGACTGCAGACTGCTTATAGGCATATTAACTGGTCACTGCCTAGCAGCCGCTCACGCGATAAAGCTAGGCATCACGACAGCAGACACCTGCAGGAAATGTAAGGAACCTGGAGTAGCAGAAACTCTAGAACACCTCATCTGCAGCTGCCCAGCAATCGCCACGACAAGACTAAAACATCTGCACTCCCCAAGTTTCACCTCTCTGGAAGAGGCGGCCAAGAGTTCCCCCAAACAACTATTGGCATTTGCCAAAACGTCAAAGATCCTCCAGGATTTCTAAAGGAAATGGTACCCTAAAAAGCACCCGGCCTCACTAAGGACCGTAAGGTCTATGTGTGGCCCCCCTACATGGGGCCAGCCGGAAATACCTACCTACCTATTTTGTTTCTGCGTAGAGAAGTTTGCTGTACACAAGTTTGACAATAGATGCGTAATCCTACAATGATGTGAATTGTGTTGATATAAGCCGAAAACTTTTTGCTGCTTAAGTGGCAAGTTGATGAAATTTATTACCATTAAAAATACAAAAAAAAAAAAACAAACAAACAAAATATAAAAAAAATAAAAAAAAAAAAAAAAAAAAAAAAAAAAAAAACAAAAAAATATAAAACTATTACAATACATTTCTCTACATAAAAAAAAAAAAAAAAAAAAAATAAAAAAAAAAAAAAAACAAAAATAATTAAAAAAAAAAATATTAAAACAAATAATTTCACAAACAAATATAAAAGTATCGTAGTTTGAAACTATTTAATGTCAATTTAAGTGAATGATATTATTTTGGTTCAGCAAGATATTATTTTCTTGTCCAAATGAAATGAAAATATTTATATATTTTTATATATCAGGGAAATATCAAAATGAATTTAAACTTGTTTTTTAGCTGTTAGTAAGGGTTCCATTTCAATCAATAATTGTCCCCTCTTATTAAATTTCTCTTTCATTCAGTTAAGTTGAATTTCATTTTAAGCATTCCTTTGACATTTAGTGGCCTGATCTCAAGCCACAAAAAGAAACTCTTGAGGGAATTTCTTCTTCACATTTTAAATTTCCTTCATGTCTTTTACGGTCTTTTGCCAGTCTTCCTCCTACCGAGTGTGAGAGCAAGCGAGAGAGATAAGTTTCATTTTTCATTTATGGGGCGAACGAAAAATTTTACTGCTGGCAATTTTGAACGTTTTGCTATTTTCTAGTTTGCCTTTTGGCTCGACGGGGTTTTATGCGTTTTCCAGGTGGAGGCAACACAACACGCAACGCAGGATTTTCAAAACCCACAGCATAAAACATCAGTTTCACCTACAAATCCTGCCTCCCTGACCACCGCCCCCGGTCCCCCCAGCACAGCTGAACTTTACGAGCACTGAATACGAAATGGATTTGGCCAGCCATCCTCTACCCATCCCCCTTCCTGCTCGCACAGTTTGTGTGTGCTCGTCAGTAGAAAGCTTGCCGCGTGAAATTGCCACTTGCTATACAAGCTACTCGCCTGTTCAACTTGGCCTCCGTCATGGCAGTCGGGTCCGGGTCCGGGTCCTGGATCCTGGCCCAGAGTTTGTCAACGCCCACACTGCTGTGGCCCTCTCCTATAAAGTTTATTTCATTTTCGCGCACATTGCGTACGCTGTCACTGTTACCCCGCGCCTTGCCCGCTCACTCCGCTCCACTCCGCTGGGTGCAAAACAAAAGCGTACAAAAACTGCCAGCGTCATCGTAAAAAGAAAACACTGAAAACCGAAAATCATTTTCACCATCAAATTCTGCAAAAAAAAACTGCAACTGCGGAGGGGGTGTGGGCGTGGCAAGTTTACTTTACTATATGTGCTTGAGTTTGCCTCTTTTTGTAGCATACTTTTATGGGCAGTTCGTTTTTTGGAATTGCAATTCCCTTTGCTCTTCCTCTTTTGCTCTCATTCTCTTGCTCTCTCTCTCTCTCTCTTTGTTTTTAACATTTAACCAACAATGAATGAAGCAACAAAATTATACAACAACAAAAAAGTCCAGGCGGAACATACGCAACGGGCCAGAGCACAGGCAAACAAAAAGGACACGGCGCACAAAGAAAAACAAAATAATAAAAAAAAAAACAAACACGCCCACACACAAACAGGCTGACAGAGGCGACAGACAGCAGGCAACGCAATCAACAGCAGCAGCAGGAAAAAAAGTATGCAAAAGAAAAGCTGGGAAAATCATAAAATAAGTAGTCGGAAAAGTTTATAATTTTTGCAAGCAAAGAGGCGACTGAGACATGCCCTATCAATTTGGTTCAATGGACCAAGACTCACAACTTCTGAAAAAATCTGTAAGTGAGAGAAAGAGAGTGTTAAGCATAATGTTTCGGTGGACTGAGGCACACGTACTACTACACAAAACAATATTTTATTGCAGATCGTTTGAAGCTGCTTTACTTGACCACCAAATCGGATATCGCAGACCACATAGCGCAGGTTTAGAGATTTTGTAACCACAATTAGAAAGCTTTCGAAAAATACCACTGCTGTGACGTCTTCCTAGATATTCAGCTTGCGTATGGGAGCGGAAGCCCTGCTTTACTGCTTAGGGAGCGCTTTATAAAAACTTGACATTTACGAAATGGGTCGCTATTCGCTTGAAGGAAGTTGGGAAATATTGAAAACATATATCCAAAAACATTTATTCGTGAAGCGAGTTCGTGAAGCTGGAATGTTGGTGGATAAACCAAACCGTGTACGTACTCTTCCGGTGCGCTCGACCAAAAACATTGCCAAGTCAGCCGTGGTGGTCATGTCATAAATGACATGAACCAACCTTTTCAATAAATTTTCAAGCTGTTGTTGGCCCGCGGAGTGTCAAATCGAGATCTGAGACTAAACTGATTTCGAATCGTTAAACACTAAGCATGCTCCCGTATTGTAGAGCAGAGATATGTTAGTATTTGAATTGTGATAAATAATTTTGTCAAAACGTATTGTGATGAAAAGACCCCGGATTTTATGCAAAGTGATATTTTGAACGGGTGGACAGAAATTAGTTCCGAATGCACTGAAATTTGATTTATAAAAAAATAATAAGATTGGACCTAATTTATTCTTGCATTTTTCACATATTTTTGCATTTTCAGAATTTTACCGAAATATTTTCCGACACATTATCAAAGCAGGCTTCCAAAATAAATATTTTTAAAGTCACCGCACTGTTGAGGACAATATAACTTATAATACATAAGGGAAATTTCAAATATTGAATTACCACAGGAGCCAATTATAACCAGATGGGACTACTGGATTGTAGCTGCATGCTTTCATGCTTCAGATTACGAAGGTATTAAATCTGTACCTCAGAGCAGTAAGTATATATGCAAATATGTTTTCGTTTCTCTTTTCGCAATAGGTGCTGAACATATGTTCTAGGTATGCAAAAGTCTGTTGTTCTGATCTATTTTTAGAATGCTTTTGCATAATTCTTCTTTGGTCATCATTCTTAGTACCGTTATCACACATTTGAGTGGCAAGATTTGATTTTCTTAGGAAATAAGTTTATGTGCAAAAACCAATTAGTGTGCATTTATTGGTCGGCATGAATCAAATTGGATGTGTTTTGATAAAAAATAAAAAGTTGAGGAGTAAATTAAGCAGTTGTTGCAGAAGCACAAAAAAAATTTAAAATTTTCCTAAGAATGCCGCGTGGAACACATTTATCAGCTGAGGAACGCGGACGAATACAAGGATTGAACGAAGGTGGGGCTACCATCACAGAAACAGCTTCCACAGTGTCTCGACGCAGAAAAACGATAGCTAATTTCTTAAAAAATCCAAGCTCCTTTGGTCAGATTAAACGCAGTGGCGGACCAAGCAACATCGACGATAGGTGCAAGCGGGAGATTAGGCGCCTCGCTGTAAACAATCAAATGTCTTGTACCCGCATTAAAGAAGTGGAAGACGGATCTATCAAATTTTAACTCAAAAATTGTAACCTTAAACATAGTTCCCGGATGGCTGTACCGATGCTACTGCCACGCCACCTTAAGCCTCGTTTTGGGTTTGTGACAGGTACAAATTTTGGACCGAAAATAAAAAAATTTTAAGTATGTACTATGTAAAATGCACATATACTTATTTCCTAAGAATGTAATACATTTGTTAAATAATAATTTTTTGTTAATAAATATTGAAGTACTGTAAGGCAGTTCTAAGTTACTGGCTCTATCTGGATCGCTACTGGCTTGGCTTGAATCGTTTGGTTTAAAACAAGTTTTTACCAAAAATGTGAGTGCACATATACTTATTGCACTGAAGTACTTATTTTTGATTGTTGCCAAATCACAATTGTACAAAAAATTAACTGAAAAAATTTAGGTAGTTAACGTATTAAATGGAGGAGATGCCAGGCAGTTAGGATGTGTGGCAGACACTGCATGGGCAAGGCTTTTCTTAATTTCCAAGACCAGATAAAATCCAGGGCATGTGTAACTTCAATTGGCAATTTAAATGGAATTAACAAACTTAATCAAGATAAAAATTTTAGGCTGGTTCACTTCTCGCCTCTCTCTCCTTTTTGCCTTGCAGGGTTGCAAGTTTACAGTTAAGCGAACTAGCTGATAGTGGGACAGATTCAAATTGTGACAGTGGTGCTGAACTTACTTCAATCGGGTCTGCTTTTTCATCAAAATTACATTGAAACCTTGCCAAAAATAATTCAAAAAAGCTTGGAGAACTCAACGAATTCACTTCAGAATGCCATGG
Source organism: Lordiphosa stackelbergi (assembly GCA_018904235.1). Classification (NCBI taxonomy): domain Eukaryota; kingdom Metazoa; phylum Arthropoda; class Insecta; order Diptera; family Drosophilidae; genus Lordiphosa; species Lordiphosa stackelbergi. The sequence continues at coordinate 22,481 of JAEIFU010001677.1, read as the reverse complement.
AATTACTGAAAGAAGCCCAGGCATTGAAACAGGTTCCAAAAGTGGGAACCGATTTGCACTAAACTGAAAATCAAGTTTTAAAAAAGACCCCCATTTGAACAATTAAAAAGGTCAAGAACAACTACAGTGTCAATGGGGTTCCTACATAAAGTGGTGTATCTGCCCGAGTTAGAGAAGTTTTTCCTTATAAAATGATTCGGACCATCAAATGAACAAGGTATACGATTTCTTTTTGGACAGCAGTTTCGTAAGATGTTGCTGCGGCAACGGGAAGACCACCCATCCAAGATAATAGAAATCATAGATATAGAAATGTCCTAATGGTGATTCCATGAAAGACCAAACTAGGCTACTCTTTTCACCTCCACACCACATGGTCCTCCAAAATGTAAAAATTTTCAAATGTTCATTTTAGCAAGTTTATTCCTAAAATAATTCTTCATTTAAAAGGTGATTCGTAACTGGCCAAATAAAGGAAATTTTATATAATTAATTACAGCTAAGATTTCAAAAAGAATAACAACATTAAACAATTTCAGTTATTTTTTTTATATACCTGATAACAATTTAATGAATTTGTAATAAAAATGCCGCGTGGGCGTTTGTTATCCGACGAGAAAAAATGAAGAAGATAGAGCCTACAATGATGTTGGTTTTAGTGCAAGCGAAATATCGCGGAAAATCGGCTAAAACGTTGTGTTATCACCAAATTTTTGAACAATCCGGATGAATATGTTGTGAAGCAGAGCACTGGAAGAACACGCAAGTTGTCTGACCGTGAAAAAGTTGCATAACACTTAAAGTTAGCAATTCATTTGCCTCGTGCTCCACACTTGCAGCATGTTGCAGTACGCCTGTGTTACGGATGACTGTTTGGCGGCGCTGCAATCAAGAGTGCATTGTCAGAGGAGTCTTAAAAAAGGCTCCGTTCTTAAAGCCGCACCACAAAACAGCACGACTTCAATTTGTGGAAAAGAAACTTGGAGAGAAACTGGGCCTCGGCATGAAATTTTAACTTTATTTTGATTATACATCTTTGTTCAATATTTTCATTTTGATAAATTTCTGATGACAAAAAAATGTAATCCTGACGGCCCGGATGGGTTTCGGCACTATTGGAGAGATTTGCGTAAGGATCCACCTTTGTTTTGCAAACGCTATTTCGGAGGCGGATCCGCAATGGTTTGGGGGAGCCCCATGCGTCTGGAACGCTTAATCTGTGCTTCACAAGCTGCAGGATGAACAGTGGAGAATACAAAAAAGTATTGGAGAATCGTCTCTGCCATTTTTGGAAAAAATATGGAAAGATATCTTGTTTTTATATCACAAGAGCAGAGAGACCAAGCGCCTAATAAGACCAACCCAATTGAGAATATTTTGGTATTTGGCCAACGTGCTCCCCTGACCTAAAACCCAATCAATTACAACAAATTTGAGAAAGTTGAAAGCCTCAAAAGCGAAATTTTGACTCAATAGTCTCTTTTAGACCAAAATGTACTTACAAATTTAGTCAATTCAAGGCCTAAGAGACTTTTCGAGGTAGCAAAGGCTCAATGTGGCTCTATTAATTATTAAATGTTGTTTATATACCGTTCTAAGAATAAACTATTAACTAAATCCAACAAATTGAAATGTGTCGTATAATTTTGATACACTTGCAGACATGTCAAAAACCGAACTTTTTTGCTTTTTAACCGCTACTTGAAAACGCGAGATGCTATCAAAGATAAGAATATCACATTTTAAGCAGAATTCATTAAGCTTTCATTCTGTGTACTTGAATTTGTTGTATTATGCTTTCCCATTCTCTTACGAGGGTCGAAACTAAAATTTTCGGGGGTGTCGTATAATTTTGGGCTGGAGTGTATTACGGTATGACAAGAATACAGAGATTCAAACGTGAAAATCTGATTTCGATTCAGTGACTAAGCGATTTGATTTTCGTGATTTTACAAGCCGAGGTTAAGCGTTTAAGCTGCCCTTAGGTCTCACACAGACTAATTTGCCAATGCAATGCAACTAAGGTCAGGCGAGCGTGCCTCTAATACTTTTTTGGGTAATTGGAATAATGCTTGAATTGCTGGTAATCTTCTTTGTAAAATGTGTGGGTGTGTTAGAGATTTCGCTGGGGGGTTCAGCCAGGCGGCGAAAATTTGAAGATTTTGCTAACGAAATTAGCTTTACGCAATTACATTTAAGGCCAAACCTGGAACGTAATAAATTCAATTAGATAACAGAAACTAATCATTTTTATACCCTTGGAGAGGGTATATTAAAATTGTCCGGATGTTTGTAACGCACAGAAGGAAGCATCTCCGACCACATAAAGTATATATATTCTTGATCAGCGTGACGAGCTGAGTTGATATAGCCATGTCCGTCTGTCCGTCCGTCTGTCCGTCTGTTTCTATGCTATCTCCTCCGTCAGTTTTAAAGCTATCGTAACCAAACTTTGCACGAAGTCTTTTTGTACAAATACGCTGCACATTTGTCGGAACCGGCCGGATCGGATGACTATAGCATATAGCTGCCATAGGAACGATCGGTTGAAAAAGTAGTTTTAGTGAGAAAAACTTTTTTGTTTTCAATGCTATCGCTACCAAACCTCGTATTTATAAGTTTTTTATGTTTTCACATAATTTCAGCAAGTTTTATGCAAATCGGGCGACTATATAGTATAGCTGCCATACAAAAGATAGATCTGAAAAAAGTTTTAGTATGAAAAACTTTTTTGTTTTCAATGCTATCGCTCCCAAACTCGTTACTGATCAATATGATATGCTAACACATAATTCTGTCAAGTCTGATCCTAATCGGATGACTATAGCATATAGCTGCCATAGGAATGATCGGTCGAAAAAATAGTTTTAGTGCGAAAAACTTTTTTGTTGTTTTCAATGGTAGCGTGTTTGTACGTTTCAGTTATAAATATTATCTGTCTCAAGACAATTTTAGAGAGTTTGATCAAAATCGGATGAATATATCGTATAGCTGCCATATAAAGAACTGGCAGAAATATATCGTGCTCCAAGGGTATATATATACTTCGGTCGAGCCGAAGTTAGCTTTCCTCTATTTTTTTCTATCGTTTCCCTAGCTATACGGGTTGAGGTTAAACGCACCAAAGCACGACACTTGTAAAAATACTTTCTATATGGTTCACACACTAGATATTGAGAAGCAGACTAGGTCTGAACTGGACAACTAACAAAATTGGAAAGAATGAAGCTACCGACTTGGGCTCATAAGCAACCTATGGCTGATCTTCGTGGCGCCATTTTTCCTCCCACCAAAGACATTTCGGCCTGGAGAGAGCTTTCTCTTTTCTCTGGTCCAGCTGATTGCTGTGGGGTGAACGATCTATAGGAGTTTGTTGCGTGCTATTAGGTGAAAATAAATGTATCTACTTGGGCGAAACAACTATATAACGTGATTTGGACTATTTGGCAGTATGATCTCAAATCAACAGGCACAAGAGCAGGTAATATGACAGTCTGGTGGCCCACTCAAATAGTTTTGTCTCTGAGCATTTCTTCGACCTGTGAGTCCATTGAAGCGAAGCCTCATCAATTTGACATTTGGCAAGCCTCTAATGCTGATTCTCTAGCAGATTGACAGCTCGCTCCAGGCTCAGTGCTGCGTGCCAACCCAATCTTTTTGTGCAGTCTAAGATCTCTTACTATTCATTACGTCGAAAAAGTCTAAAAGTCTTGGCTATACGTTTTTTTATCCTGTTTATCAGCAAACGTCCTGGTCTGCTAAACGAGTTTTAAGACGCAAAAGTTTTCCGATAGTTTTTTTCTAGCCATTTTTCCTTCTGAGGAATCAGACAAAGAGGTTTCAGCCAATTTTAAGTCCATGAATCTTTCAAAGACATGCCCTCTCTCAAAACTGCCAATGTCCGCCTCTCTTCTCTCTTTTCTAATTGATCAATCCTCATGGTTAATTTAAATACAAAACTGATTTTCGAATTTCCCTTCAAAATCTGGCAAAATCTGGCTTAGATGCCATCGATTTGCTGTAGCCATACAAATATCCTTAATTCTTTCCTCTTCCTTTTTTGCCAGCCCCACTATATTCTCATCTTTGAATGCAAATTGAAGCGATTGCTTACTTGGTTTTCCTCTACACTATTCCCGTTCACATAGTCCACCTACCTTCAGTATCCCTTTTGCCTTGCACACAAAAAGCGGATCTCGCAACAACGTAAAAAGCGAGCAAAACGCAAAAGCAGTGTAAAAAAAAAAGCAGACGAAGCCGTCAGCCAAAGCCAAAAGCTGCCGAGGAGTCCTACTCACAGAAGAAGGCAACAGTGCTGTGCGAGACAGAGAGAGAGAGAGAGAAAGTGAGTGAGATAGAGCGAGAAGACGATGGAGAAATGGTTTTTGTTGTATGTGTATTGTACCACTGGGGCATTATAACGTTATCCTTCTGGTTATGTTTCCGCTTGCCTGTCAAGCCCCAGCGACGACAAGGCGAGAGGAAGGTGGCGCGGCAGGATGAGAGTGGAGCAACAATGGCTGACTGACTGACTGCCAAGAGACACACACACACACACACACACAACACACAGTTAAATGCCAACACCCAGGCAAAGTTTATTTTTTTGTGTTTGTATAGAGTGGAGAAAGAAAAGCGAGAAAAGCGTGGCACGAGTGCAACTTATTTTTATGAGCCTCACACAGATACACACAACGTTGGCGGCTGCTTCTGGCAAGCTCATAAAATTTATAACACAACGTCCTTGCCGCTTCTTGGCTCCTTGCGGCTTTAGCTCTTCCTTCTCTCTGGCTGTCTCTTTCTCGCCCTTTGTGTGTGTGTGTGTGTGTGTGTGTGTATGTGCGACTTATGTTTGAGTTTTGTCTCGGTGTGTGTTTTGCTTTTTCATAGCATTTTATGCTTTTTGTTGTTGTTGCCGCTGTTTCTCGCTTCTTGTTAAAGAAGATTTGCCAAAATGTCTTAGCGAAGGCAAAGCGACGAGCACGGAAAATGCCACCCACTTAAATGCTAAGTGCTGCAGTTGGGTGTTCTGCAGGAGGAATACAGCGAGTGTGGATACTTAATAATGCATATATATGCATTTTCTTTGGTAAAAGTGGCAAAAAGCCAATCTCAGACTTGTTTTTTTTTTTTTTATAAATTTCAATGAATACCTAAAAACATATGAAGTGTTTGCAAGAGCTGGAAGAACCCGAATTTTGAAACGAACCATAAACCGAATCATGAATCGAATCATAAACAGAATAATGCACCGAATAGTGAAACGAATCATAAACCATAAAATGCACCGAACCCTAATCCACACAATGAACCGAACTCTGAATCGAACCATAATAAACTGAATCATTAACCGAATCATGAATCCATATCCATTCAAAACCGAATCATGAATCAAATCAAAAGCAAAATATGAACCAAATCAAAAACAGAATTAATGGATCGAGTTTTGAACCGAATCATAAAACGAACCATGAATTCAGTAATTGGACGAACCATGAAAATAAACCCAGGACCGAACCATAAACCAAGATATAAATCGAACTCTAAATCGAAACATAAAAGATCGAATCATTAACAGAACCATAAACCGAATCACAAATCGAATCATAAATCAAATCATAAACCAAATCATGTACCGAATCATGAACCGAACCATGAATTGAACCAAGGACCAGCCCATGAACCGTAAAATGCACCGAAGCATTAAGCAATCCATGAACCGATCTCTACATCGAAGCATAAAAGACCGAATCATTAACATAACCAGAGCCTAATCATTAATCCAATCATTAACCGAGTCATGTATCGAATCATAAACCAAGTTATTAACCAAATCATGAACCGAATAAGAAACCGAACCATGAATTGAATTATAAGCCGAGCCATGAATTAAGCCAATAACCAGATCATGAATGGAGAAGGCACCGAACTACAAACCAAGCCATGAACCCAACTCTGAATTGAACCATCATAGGCTAAATCATGAATCGTATCATGAGCCGAATCATAAACAAAATCATCAACCAAACTATGCAACCAAATCATTAACCGAATAACATTATGAACTAAATAAAGAACTGAATCAAGCAGCAGACCATAAACCGTATAATGCACAGAACGATTAACCAACCCATGAACCGAACTCTAAATCGAACCATAATAGACCGAATCACTAACGAAACCATGACCCGAATCATGAATCGGATTAGAAACCGAATCATTAATTGAAGGATAAACCAAATCATGACCAAATCATGACCAAGTCACGAACCGAATCACAAACCAAATCTCCAACCGAATCATGAACCGAAACATTAACCGAATTATGAACTGAACCAAGAACCGAACCATTAACCAAACCATTAACCGAAGTCGAAATCGAACCATCATAGACCGCATCACTGGCACAACCATGAAGCAAATCATGAATCGAATCAGGAACCACAATAATCCAAATCATGAATCAAATCAAAAGCAAAATATTAACCAAATCAAAAACAGAATAATGGATAGAATTTGGAATCGAATCTTAAAACAAACCATGAATTCAGTAATTGGACGAACGTTAAATAAACCCAGGACCGAACCTTAAACAAGACATAAATTGAACTCTAAATCGAAACATAAAGGATCGAATTATTAACAGAAACATGAACCGAATCACAAATCGATTCATAAATCAAATCATAAACCAAATCATGAACCGAATCATGACCAGAGCAAAAAAAAAAAAAAATTAAAACCAGAACCGATCTCTACACGAAGCATAAAAGACCGATCATTAACATATCAGAACAGTAAAACCAATCATTAACCGAGTCAGTATCGAATCATAAACCAAGTTATTAACCAAATCATGAACTATAAAAAACAAATTAAGCCAAGAACCGATAGAATCAAACCAGAACCCAACCGCATTTGTCCGTACCTGCTTTTTCAGACTTTATTTTTTGACTTATGATTTGAGACTTATGTATTTGGAAGATTCGATTAAATTTAGAGATTTTATGAATATTGACTACGCTAGACTGGAAGTTGAAGTTAATGTTTGTGACTGGTCGCTCATATACTCCTCGCCCTCTGTTGACTGTCAAGTCAAAGTTCTGACTGATAATATCGAGTATTTATATAATAAGTTTGTTAAGTTAAAAACCAAAGTATTAAAGCCAAAGCACCCACCTTGGTTTAATCCTGACATCAAAAGACACATAAATTTACGCAATGCGGCTTATCACAGGTGGAAGCGCTACAAAACGAGTGACCTGCACGTTCATTATAAGAAGACGCGGGAAACTGTTACAAGATTGATCAAATCTACTAAACGTAATTATTATACAGCCAAGTTTACCTACGGCATTACGACAAGACAACATTGGAGGGAAATATCTGACTGATATCTGTAGATGTGAATGCTCTTAATCACAAGTTTGTGCAATTTAATGTACCTGAGGCTACATGCAACAAGTACCTGAATGTCAAACCCCTTTGTGATAATAGCTTTAGTTTCATGTGTGTCAGTACTTGTGATGTCTTAGAATGTATCCCTAGCCAAATAAAGAATACAGTCCAATCTTGATTCTTCCATTTCTGGCAAAAGTCATTGAGAACCTAATAGCAATAGCAATTGCAAAACTTCTTCAATATTAATATGCTTTTAAGCAGAAACCAATCCAGATTCAGGAAAAACCGAAGATGTGTAACAGCAATAGCTAACTTAGTTGAAGCCATTAGTCAACAGACTGATTCCGACAGTGTTACTTTCCTTACCCTTCTGGATCATAGTAAAGCATTCGATACTGTCAACCATAATATCCTCTGAACGAAACTAAAAAATCTTTACTGATAAATTACAGGCAGTCTTTTCTGGATCGTCTATGTCCGGTTTTAATCGTTTATTACGCGGTGTACCGCAGGGATCTGTCTTAGGGCCCATACTGTTCTCTGTCTATGTCAATGACTTATCAAATGTTCTGTCCAACTGTAAAGTAAACATATATGCCAATGATGTCCAGTTATACGTTAGTCGCCCGTTTGCACAGATTGTGGATTTCCAAATGGATTTATTCTCAGCATAGGACCTCAAATGCTAAAACAATGATTGGTTCTAGACAAGATTTTCACGCTGAACCCGAATCTGGCTTTAGAAATTGCATATCTTTAATGGATTAACTGTAAAATGGACATAAAAATGCAAAAAAAAAACCTTTTTGCCCATTTTCCATGGATTCTATGTCCTAGAAACGAGCTATTTTTTAAAAATTTGATTTGTCAAGTTATAGTACTTAGTTTTATCTGTAAATTGTAATTCAGACTTTCTTCATTTTTATAAGATATAAGTTCGTGATCGATCTCCACCCCCATTTGCACTGATTTAATTTTCTGGCCTAACCGGAAAAATTCTTTTAGTTTGGATGCGTCAGTCTATCGTTGGCTGATGCGTGTGTGGATGCAAAGAACGGCCGATGTAAGCATGAAAATATTAATTATTTTGGATGTGATGAGCAATAATGCATATTTGGGTGTTTAGCTTCAACTGCTGGGAACCAACGCTCAAGGAGCTCATGCCAAAGGAGGGACGGGCCAAGCACAAAAATTGTGGGGTTCCGAGCTTGAAAGAACTTGTCTAGGTACCAATACATAGTTGTAGGGTCAGTTTGTAGGTGGCCTCAAATCCAGGGGCCCAGATGACCTAGTTTCTTGAGGGCATGGATCATGCCGTAACTAACGACCACCGCGGGCTTAAGAACAAGGGTGGGCGGGTCGGCGTGCGTGCCGTCGGTGGTCCAAGGTTGGCACGTTCGTATGACGGCAGAGTTGACAAACTTAAAAAAGCGGATGTTTTTAGGCAATCTTGTTCCGACGATAAAAGACTTTATTTGATTGGCGTACCCCCAAGAGGTCATATTACTTTGGGAAGATTCCTTCTAACGTAAGCAGTTAACAACATGTGCACTAATGTTTTGTGCCCGGGACACACTGCAGTGTCATGCCACGGTTTATCATCCCCAAGTGTAAGGTATGTAGCATACCGGAGCAGCTGCTTCCTCCAGAAAATACTATTTTTTTTTTAATTTATTTTAATTCAAAGTTAACAGTGCTTACAGCTGATTGATAAGTGACCTTCCATTTCGTGCGTGGTCACATGTTTTAGTTATGTTCCGACACAAGCAAGAAATTTAGCAATTAATATTTTTTGTTTAAAAGATATAATGGTTTATTTATGAATTACTTTTTGGTCAAAATAATTATGCCCACTAGTGTACCTATTTTAAAAATGAAGACCTGCTTTCTCACAAAGAACTCACAACTTCATATGCCCGAGAGAGGCAGTTCTTTATTAATGCAATTCGTCTGTGGAATGACTTGCCCTATAATGTTAAAACTATTGGAAGCATCCCGCTGTTTCAAGCTCAGCTTAAAAAACATTTACAGAATACAGAATAAAGTCTTTTTAGTAAAAATTTAAATCACTTAAAATACACACACTCATAATTAAATTATTATATTTATTGTAAAAACCTGTCATAATTTGTAATAATGATAACTTTTCTATATTTTTTTCCCCCTATATTCTTTTATTAATATATTTATTGTTATTCAACCTCATGTGACTAGCGCTTTAAATATAAGTTAATCTTTTGCTCTTGTAGCCCTGGGCTAAAATAAAATGAAATTGAAATCAGGAACCGAATCATAAACAAAATCATGAACCAGATCATGCAATCAAATCATTAACCGAATACCGGACCTAATCATGAACCGAATCATGAACCACATTATGAACTAAATCAAGAACTGAATCAAGAAGCCGACCATAAGCAGCGTAGCACGCAGAACCATTACCCAACTTATGAACCGAAGACTAAATCGATCCATTATAGACCGCATCACTAAGAAAACCATGAAACGAATCATGAATTCGGTCATAAGCCGAAATATAAATCGAATAAAACCCAATCATTAACTGAATCAAGAACCGAAACACTAACCAAATTATGAACTGAACCAAGAACCGAACCAAGAAGTAAACCATGAATCGTATAATGAACGGAACCATTAAACAAAGCATGAATCAAATCAATCAATCGGATCATAGACCGAATCATGCATCGAATCATAAACCAAATCAGAATCCAAATCTTAACAGAATCACAGATCAAACTACGAACCAAATAATGAACAGAATCATGAACCGAAAATTAACCAAATTATGAACTGAACCAAGAACCGAACCAAGCAAATCATGAACCGTATAATGCACCGCACCATTAACCAAACTATAAACCGAAGTCTTAATCGAAACATTATGGACCGAAGCACTTACAAAAGCATGAAGCGAATCATGAATCGGATCATAAGCCGAATCATGAATCGAATCATAAACCAAATCAGACACCAAATCATAAACCGATTCACAGATTAAGTCTCGAACCAAATAATGAACCGAATCATGTACCGAGCCATGAACAGAACCAAGAACCGTTAGTACACCGAACCATTAACCAAACCATAAACTGAAGTCTAATTCGAGCCATTCACTGACCAAACCATAAAGCGAGTCATGAATCGAATCATAAACCCAAATATAAATCAAATCAGAAACCAAATCATTAACCATTAACCAAACCATAAAACAAACTCTGAATCAAACATAAAGCGATTCAACTAAACTGATTTTCCTAAATTTATATCCTCCCGAACCGCTGGTTCGCCGGCCTATTAGGTAAAAGGTTTAGTTAAAAAAATTAATTGACCATATTTTTTATAAGAGTTTTTAGAGCTGGAAAAGTACTGGATTGGTACATTGTCTAGGGTAGATGCATTTTCTGATTTCAGGACCCAGGATGGCAAACCTGGCTTCGACAGCAAAAGTCTACTGATGATAGAACCCTAAGTTTCAGTACTTTTTGAGGTACTCTTGCTTTAATATGTACTATTTCTTTCGGGCTTTATCTATAGTATATAGTCTAATAGGTAGAAAAAAATGTTTGCGAAAGGGGCTATCTCCGCATATGTCGCATGGTTTTTATAAAACAAATTTGTTACTTTTCTATAAACAAGTTCCTCAAAAATTAAAAATTAGTCAAAAAATCAGCAAATGTGGGTTTTGAACGCCTATTTCATTTCATTTTGTGTCATTCTGTAGAACGGACCATTTTTTGATAGAAAAATTGGGCATTAAATTCATTTAGTAGTAAAAGGTAAAACAGCCCAAAGGGGCCGAGCCGCTCCGCTTCCATAGAGTAGTTTCTTATAAATTTTTTACTCTTTTTTACTATACATTACCGTCAATACTTACCGGCTAGTGCTTTTTATTTTATTTCTTCCATCCTGCTTTTTTCCCTCTATCCATCTCATTAAACAACATCTTCAATCCTTATTCCCTTCATTCAATGAATCAGTTAAGAATTTGTACAAATATCTTAAGTTTTCACAAAATAAAACATTTATTTTCTAACAACATGTTTGTTTAGCCGGCTGAAGGTCAACGGTTGATTATATTTCCATAATCAACACAGTTCTACAACGATTTAAAACATTTCCTATTGCATAGCATTGGTTTGTCTGTACAATACTGTTTCAAAAGCCTCCCAGTCCCATCATCAGCAGACTTTTTGCCGTCACATTCCAACCAACTATAAAATGGTTATAAAGTTATTATAAAATTATTCTAAAACAAAATCAACAACCTGAAGACTAAAGCTTACAAAAAATAAGTGTTTTGGCACACACAAACCCACGTATAATTATAAATTATTCTTCTGAATTGCCAACTTAATTTAGTGAAAAATACTTGTAGTTTCAAAGCAAACATTTTTGCACACCCAAAAAAATGCATGCCAACTTCTATTTTTTCATTCATTTTTAATAGTCCCTTCCATATTTTCACATAGTACATAAACAAACGAAAAAAAATAAAAAAACGGAGACCATATTTGCCTCACTCGACGTATACGTAATTTGCACAATATTGCGTATACGTTGCATTTTGTTGGCAAGCGAGGAATTTTTCTTTTTTCCACTCATGGCTTATGTAACCGAGAGGTGGCAGGAAGAAAAACGGAGAAGGCAGTGTCAACAATGTGCAAGGCGGAAAAAGTGAGCAGAAAATGAAAAAAAAAATGCCGAGTGCAAGAAAAACATAGTTGAACAGGGAGAAAAGTGGAGCGTAAGAGAGAGAGAGAGAATCTGGGAGATGGGGCGTGTCAAGCCCAAGCAGTGAGCGGAAGTTGAGTTACAAAATTAAATTGATAATTTTTTTCTACTTGCTGTGAAATAAAGTGAAGAAAGCGCAAAAAGTTGACTCCTTTGGAGGCAGGGAGTGCAGCAGGAGTCAACAATGGCGTCGTTGTCCTCGTCTGCTGTAATGTGCACCGGAAACGCTTGAAGTACATTCACATGCCAGGACAAAAAAAAATCTTCAGAGTGCACAAGAAGCCAAAAGGAAGCTGGCAGTGCACTTTCTGTATGTGTATGTGTGACTGAGTTGCTGGCAAGGACAACAGACGCCAATGCACTCTCTGTTAAGAAAAGGCTGAGCAAAAAAACGGCAAGCTCATTGAATGTCTCTGGAATGTTGCAGCCTTTGTGCTGATGATGGCCGTTCGTTTGCTTGCGGTCCCCACTGCCAGTCAATAATTTAACATATCAACTTAAAATGTTCCCTACCAAAACCTGATGAAGTGAGGCGAATCTTGAAAAATAGTTGAGAAAACTAAGTGGGGGAAAAGCTGCTCTTGCAATGTTCTATGTGTATAAGTATGTATTTAGCAGTCGCCGTTCTACATCATCGTTTGTCTGCCCTCCCTCCTCAGACTCCAACTCCATCCCATTGCAACTGCTGTTAATACGACAAAAACCAGGCAAAAGTTTTTCCTTCTTCTTGCCAGGCGCCCCAAAAATGCAGACAAAGTTTCCTTGCAATGTATTGGGAGAGGGAGTTAAAAAGTGGATGCTGCTTCTTGTAAAGGAGTCCCAACAGCAACAACAATGCCAGACAAATTTAAAGGCAACCCCAAAAAAATAAAAATATAAAAAAAACCAACAGCAGCAGCAGCAACAGCAGCTTCAACTAGCAAAAAGTTTTCTGCTAAAGAAACTAAATGAAATTTTCATGTTTTTAACAAAAAAATAAAATAAAAAGGGGAAAGAAATAGATAGAGAGAAAAGTTGGTATATATGCGTGTGTATATAAGCATAAGTATTCAAGCTCTAAGGAATTGTTTGATGATCTTGTTTATATAAATAAAAATATAAAAGGGAAGCACTTGCAGAACAATCAAATAAGTTTTCTAACCAAAGTGCGAGCACTATTTTGACTTTGCCTGGGAAATGTATTACATTCCTTTTTTGTAAACAAACTTCCTGTTACAATTTTTCTTTTGCAAAGCTTTTTCAAATTTTTAGTAACTGGAATGCTTCTTTATGGATATTATCAAAATTTGTGCAAACTTTTTTTACAAACATGTAAAATTCTTCTTTTTAATAACTGTGTAATTTTGGACTCTTTCATATGAAATACAACCAAACTCTAGCTGACAAAACACAGGCCAAATAACATGACCAAATTTTTATAACAATTTGGTTAAATAAACCTGATTGCAGATTTTTCAGGTTTTCTATGTTCCTACACAAATGATTTGATCAAACATAGCCAAAAGGTTTGCTAATTTTGCCTTTTAAGAAAATTTGTTAAAAATTTGGAGAAATTTATTTGCGTGTTTGAACAAAGCTTTATTAAAAAATTTCTGTATTTATGCAAAAATCTTAGCAACAAAATTTTTGACTCTTGGACTAACGGAATGTTTTTTTTAATTTTTTTTGTGTTTGTTCACTTCACCGTAAGTTGCTTTTAAAAAGAAATAAAAAATAAATGTACGAAAATTTTATTTGTGCAAACTAATTTGCCAAACTTGTACAAATTTTTTGACAAAATGTAATTTAATTTTTAGAGAAAATGTCTTACCGTTGTCATTAATTTCTACCATAAGTACAACTTATATTTGAATATGTGCCAATTCAATTCAAATTCAGCCTTGTTAGGCTATGTTCTTTTATCCGTCTTTCTGTATATATTGAAGTTTGCTTGTTAAAGTTGTGCAAACTCCATTGTTAAGCTTGAGTTTGATCAAGTCTTTAGAAGTGAAAAAAACTTAAAGAAATCACATTTACGGAGGTGTCAAAGAAATCTCTTCCAACCAAATTCCAACCCAAAACCAATTCTCGGTGTCACAAAAATCTCTTTCGGTTGGTTTCAAATCTCTCGTGTTTTGTTAGGAGATTTAGCAAAATTGACCACCCAAACTAAACTAATTTTGAAGCTGTAAACAAAATTATTTTTCTGGATAGGTTGCATAAAATGAATAAATTATTTAATTAGTTTAAACATTGAAATTTGCGTTTCAATACTTATTAGGAAAAAACAACTCAAAGTCTTTCATGTTAATCTAAACCAAACACAGCATCAGCGGCCTGAGGCTTAGCATTGTTGTGGCGCCACAAGGCAAGTTATAGGCAACAAATATTTAAATTTTTAGTTGAATATATGAAGAATATGAATTAAATTTAAACTATTATTTAAAAATGCATCATAAAACATATCCAGAAAAGGGGAGGGGGGGGAAGAGGAAGAGAAGAGGAAAGGGGAGAGAGAGAAAAAAGGGAGAAGGAAATGAATCAAAAACATTTCAGTTGATTACATCCAAATTAACCCATAAGATTTTGGAGGAAAAATTAAGAAATTAAAAGGGAAGTTATAAAAAAAGAAGAAGAGAAAGAAGAAAAAAGAAGAAAAATAAAAGAAAAATTAATTTGAGAATGTGAAAGTGTAGAAAGGAAAGAAAAGAGGAAAGGGAAGGAGAAAGTTAAAGAAGAAAAAAGAAATTAAAGAGTTAAAAATAAATAAATAAATAAGAGAAGTTTAGAAAGAAGAAAGAAGAAAAAAAAAAAAAAATAAAAAAAGAGAAAGAGGAAAAAAGAAAAGAAAAAAAAGGAAAAAAGAGGATTAAAAAGAAGGGAAAGGTAAGGAAAGTAAAAAAGTTGATTAAAAAGTATGCAGGAAGAGATAGCAGCCCTTTTTTAGCGATGGAATTTCAATTTGGTTAACAATTTCTTAACAAATAGTATTTAAAACTGAATATTTTTATTTAACTAGATTTTTCAAATAAGAAAATGAAATCTTTGAAGTTCTCGGACACCGACGGATTTTTCGAGCAATTTGCAAACCAACCGAGGGTCGAAATCTCTAGAGACTTCTGTGACACCCTCGTTAGTGACGGTTATGTTTGCTAATAAGTCGTTCTGGAATTACCAAGCGTTGTCATGAGGAGGCAGCTGCTGGCTGTTGCAAACAACTGGTTCGTGTTCTCTGGACATGTAATGTAAAATGTTTAAAAGTTATTTTATTAGTTGATGCGCAAAAATCACACTGCAAACTGTGTTATAAAGTAGTAAGGACCAATGGCAACTCAGCAAATATAAAGACGCAATTAGAGGCAAAGCATGGAGATGCTTGGGTGAAATGTATGTTAGTCGATAAAAATTAAATATAATTATATTTAAAATCTAAATTTTTTTACACAAAAAATCAACCAAAGCAGATATTAGTAGTAGATGGGACCCTTACAAAGGTAAAAATGGAAAGCGTTTAATTATAATGCACTAAAAAAATTATATTAAAATAATGCTTTTCAATATCGTCAAAAATATCGATATTGATAATTTTGAGAATGTCCGGACAACCTAGCGCGAACACCACTTTGCTTAATATTGGGCAAACTAAAAAAAATTTGTTTTAAGAACTGAGTGTCAAATACTTGAAAAATTTTTAAGTTATTCTGAAATTGTAAAATTTTTTATATAGTTTGAGCAAAATATTTGTGCAATGTTTGTAAGATTTCTGGGATAAATAACACAGCCCAACAGTGTTTTTGGTGCAGTTTAATTTTTTTTTTGATTATGTTAATATTAATTGCACTGAACAAAACTGTATCATTGGATTTGTCCTATCAGCTGTTTCTAAGATATGGCAAAATAAACGAAAAAGTTGCTTTTTTGGCACTCTAGGATTATGGAGGCCACATGCATTTTACGGAAGAGTGTCTAAATTGGCCTCTAAAAACTGACATTTTCGATTTATAGCATTTTATCAAAATATATCATCCCGTTCAGATAGCGCGGTTCTTGGATTAATATATTCGCCATCTGATCATATAGTCCAACATATGATCTAATTTTGTGATTTTTATGGAATTTTAATCAGTTTATTTGGCAAAAGGTATAGCCTGTTAAAGACGAAAATACATATTTAAATTTATGGAAGGAAAACTAGATTGTCAGTAAAAAATTTTATAGGAACTGTGAAGGAGAGTACGAGGACATTTTTGCAAATGAATTTATTGCCTTTTCTTCGCGGTCGAAAGCGTCAAAGATCATTTTCCAACAGGACAACGCATTAAATGCAATAATGTTCGGTTTTGGAGTGGCCCACGTGCTTCCCGGACATGAATCCGCTAAAAAACCTGTGAGCTTTGCTGGTCCGAAGGATTTATGCTCAAAGCCCTTAGTACAATAGTACTTAGGACCTCAAATTGGCAATAATTAAGACATGAGAAGAACTGTCCCTTAGTGATTAAAAAAAACCTCGTAGACAGTATGCCGAATAGGATCTATGAGTTAATTAGTGTTAAAGGAGGTTACACTCATTATTAAAGTGAATAAAAACATATTAATTAGTAAGCATTTTTTATAGATTATTTAATTTAATTGTAATAGTGACCACTCACAAAACGAAAATGAAACATAACGGTTAATTTTTTCACTGAGAGTGTTGTGTTTGTTATTAATTTTCCCTACGCTACTTTCAAACGATAATCGCAAAAGTTTTTCTACCTCTACTCTTTTATGGGTCATTTTTTATAAAACAAAAAAAAAAAAAAAATTAGGTTACAAAAACAATTAATTGTTCGTTATTTATATTTCTCTCATTGTTAACACTTGCTCTATTCTAACCATAATCGTAATGTTTTTCTTATAAAATACCAAAAACCAAATCAATCCTAAAAATTTTATATTTCGATCTCTGTGTTGTTGGCGCAATTTTGAAAAGCGATAAATATAAGCACAATTGCCAAGTTTCAATCACATGACGAGAAAACTGGCTACGTGAAATTACATTTAGGGCATCTTTTTGTTTGTTTATAACTTCAAATTCATAACTTTAAACCATAAAAGTCTCCATCTTTAACACCAAAACTAAGTTATATTTAGAATAGTAAATTGTTTATCGCCCAGAAGCTATATCATGGTGGTTAACACTTAAGAAAAAATTATAAATAATTTTAGCAGCAATTACTAATATTATTAAGAGTAATTTAAATGTCTATAAAATTATAATTTGAGTAGATGCAATGAAATACTTTACCAATATCAATTACAAGGGCCTGTCCCGATAAACCAAACCTGAATATCACGTTTTAAAAAACCCTTCCATTTTTCAATTTTGAAGTATTTTATATAAAATTAACAAAAATTACAAACAATATGATAGGCATGTCAGATAAATTTCAGATTTTTATTAAATGAAAAGTAAAAATTTTAACTGTTCGGTTTATAAAAAGAATGACCCCTATTTGGTGTGAAAAAACAAGGTGCGGCTATAGTATTGCTCCAGAAGTTTAGTTACTAACACACGTGACCTCGAGACGGCAAAAAAGTTGTATTCTTGAAATCCCATTTTGCTAAAATTGGGCAACAACAAAATTTCCACAATTCCTTTGACCAAACTTTCAAAAAATATGTTTTAAGAACTATGTGTCAAATACTTGAAGTATTTTTTAAGTTATTCTGAAATTGTAAAATTTAAAAATACTTTGAGCACATTATTTGTGCAAAGTTCGAAAGATTTGTGGGATAAATATTTCAACAAATATTTCCATTCTTTTGTAGATTCTTAAATTTGCTTCTTTTTGTTTAAATTTAAGCAAAATATTTGTCCAAACTTGTTACAAAATTTTCTTTTTCATACATTGTCAAATTCAAAAAAAAAATTTTTATTTAAAATTTTAATGATTTTTTGAATAAATTTTGACAAATTTTTTAAGATAAAAGCTAACGTCCCACAGGCTAGAAATATTTGGAGAATTGACTTGTATTCAGCTAGAAAACTTCCGTCGAACGTTATCAATTTCATTCCCCAGCCCGCTTGGACCAAAAATTTGTTGATCTTTAATAAACCTGGGCAGCGTAGTCGCTGTGGAAGGACGTACGGAACTCGATGTGGAGTCGCTTCTTCAGAAAGCAAAGGGTGCTTTTGGGTTGCTGTCGGTCGTTTGGCAATGCTCATTGTATCCACGTCAAAATCAGGATTTTCAAGTCTAAGGTAATGCCTGTGCTCCTATACGGGTCCTCCACATGGAAAATAAAAACTTCACTAGTGTGTTCCAGGAAGGCAATGGAGTCGAACCCGCTGAATGGATTCAGCCGGACATCAGGTAGACCCAAAGGAGGAGGACTGCCGGTAGAGAAGCGGAAAGCATCGGGAAGAACTGGGGAGATCTTAAAGCAACGGCCAACAACAGAGTTCGTTGGAAGAGAATAGTTGTTGATGCCCTATGTCCCACACGGGATTGAAACTAGAAGTAGATGCCACAGGCAAATATTTTGAACAAATTTTGATGAAAATTATGCTAATAACAATGGTTTCATACGCAAATAATATGACAATCAGCCAAATTTTCATCAAAATTTGATCAAATTATTTGCCTGTGGTACCTTAGATTTATTTTTTTAGATTTCTCTGTATTTATTAAAGTTGCCTTGTTAAACTTGTGCAAATTTTTTGGACCAACGGTTGCACAAATTTTATGAGAACTACGTTAAAAAATAGAAATATTTAATATTTTCTGCAAACTTTTAAATTTGTGACAAATTTATTTGTAGATTTGAACAAAATATTAGCAAAATTTTTAGTAAATATTGTAAGATTTTATATATCGCTCACTTTCTTCAATTGAAAAAAAAAAAGTGGGCTAACTCAAAATAATCCATATTTTTAGTTTTAACGTAGTCTCGTAAAATTTTGAGCGATAAAAATTTATTTGTTAAATTTGAGCAAATTATTTGACCAAAATTTCAACATTTGTAAGATTTGCGTGAAAAGAATAATTTATTATTTCCATTTATTTGTAAAACTTTTTAATAGGCTTCTTAAATTTGTGAAAAAAATCAAAATTTGAGGACAAATTTTTTATCAAAATTTTTAAAATTTTCCAGGATCTTTCCATGAAGACAGTTGCTCTTTTTTTTTAAAGAATATTTTGAAAGTTTAATTTTGTCAAAATTGTTTAATTTGTAGAACCTTAACTTAACAAGGCACTACTGAAATGTTAAATTTAGTTTTTGTGCAAATTTGTTTGTCAAGAATGTGCAAAATATTTGGACAGCTAAAAATTCAAACTGCTTTGATAAACTTTTCAATCAATTAGATTAGATGTTAAAGGTATGCAACCGCATTCTTTCCGCTAATTTAATATTTACCTCATCAGAGACTTTGCTTAGATCAATGTTAGAGACGCTCACGAATCGCTGATCATTTCAAGCCTTTTCATACAACTGCAAGCCAGAGCCTCTTCAGTCTCTAGGGCCATTCATTTGATAATTATATCAAAGACTGGGTCACACACAACACAACCAAAACAAAAAAAAAACCTGTATCCGAAGTCAAGTGAAGCTAAACAATAGAGTGTCTTCACTTTAGAAACCATTGGAGAGACACCCCCGCAGCAGCAGCTTTGGCTGCCAAAAATTAGCATAACTTGTCATAAGTTGAAAAATCTCATTAGGCAAAAGTTTGTTTTTCAGCATTTTTTTCGATGTGTTTTTGGCAGCCTCGAAGTCTGGCTGACTGGCGTCGTCGATCATTAAAAAATTAGCATTTATGGAGTCGCATTGAAAGCTTTTTGGATGTGCTTGGCTTTTGGTTCCGCTTATTGGATTCCCTTCACTTCTGCACTACAAAATAATTTAAAGCGCCAATTAATTTGCATATCTAAACAATGCCTACTCCCCCGCCACCGTCACCCTCTCTCTCTCTCTCTAACCGCTTTTCGATGGTGAAACGCATTCCGTTTTCTTTGGATTTCAGGCAAATAAAACGACATCAAATGGCACCGCAAAGACGGGGGCGTTTTGGTTAATAAACTTAAACGATATCGATTAATTTGCATTTCCTTTCAGAATAAAAACTTTCTGCTTGTAATTAAAACGCCAAAGGTGCCACGCCCTTGTGCTTTCTATATAGAAAAATGCGAAAGAAGCAACAAGGACTGAGGATGTTTTAATGTCTGGCCAAAGTTCTGGCAAAAAGAAAAGAAGTCAATGCTGAAGAGGACAAAGTTTTATGGAGCCAAAAGTAATAGGCAATGGCCAAGTATAAGAGATGGGTGGAAGTCAGGAGGAGCATGGATGAGACTGGGGGAGTCACACGGAGGCATGGCTGGAATATTGAAGCAGTCGTAAGTAGCATTTAACAGCCAACTTATGGCCAATGGCAATGGACAGCTAGAGCTGGAGCAGGGGCAAGGCAAGTCAGCCATGAAACCCCGTAAAAAGTTTTGCAAGCAAACCGTAGAGTGTAAGCGTGGTGGGGGGGGGGGAGGACTTACCACCCAAACTTGCAATCAAATCGTGTCTGTGCAAATTATGTTGCATACTTTAAGGGGCAGTCAAAAGTACAAAGAATAAGAATAAGGAAATTCAACAAAAATACAAAGAAAGGTTTTAACAATTTTATATAAACCTTCCAGCTGAGTTGTAAGCCTCGATTCTTCTAAGTACGGAAGCCAAATTTCCCCATGTGCAGCGGTGTTTGTTTGCAATGCGCTGAAGTCCTTCTTGGGGCATAGATGTAAGAGGGAGCACATCCAATCCGATCTGTAGTCAAATTTCAAAGCAAAGAAAATCAGACCCGTAAGGCAAATGGGACAAAATGTTGTCTGAGACCTTATCAATTGATTTTCTTTGAAAATACCTTATTTTCAGAGATTTTATTCCAAACGAATAACGGTTAGGGTTACGCTTACTATTTTAGCCAATCGCTTTTTTTCGGTTACGGTTATATTTCGCTTGTAGGATATGGGTTACGGTGTGGTTTAGTGTTATTAACCTTATTATGTTTCTAGGGTTTTGGTTAAGAAACACTTTGACAGTGCGCGTGTTGCGTGATCTTGGTCAAACATAGAACATATTCAATTTCGTTGTGAGACAGACTGATACGGAAATGCCACAACATTTGGCACTGGCCTATGCATATGTAATAGGGAATTGAAAAATTCAATTAAACACAAAGCTAATGTTTGCATGCTAAGGAAAACCAACAACACACAATCAGTACTCATCTACACTTTATTTCGCAGACAAATCGTTCCACCAAAAAAGTACCCAAAAAAAAAAGAGGGAAAAAAAACAGACCCGGAAATACCAGGAAGGTAGGGTCGGCACAACACAAAAAAAGGCAAACCCCAAAAAAAAAAAAATCCGCCCAAAAAAACAAACCCCAAAACCACCAAACTAACCAACCAAACCAAAAAATACCAAACGTTAAACATAATATGCCAACCATCCGGGCAGGCTATTTCGGAACAGCCATAGGCCAGCACCATTTTCGGATAATCATCCGGCATTTGGCTAACGGTAAACATCGGACTGACGGATCCGCACAGCAATATCAGAACTTATACTTGAAATTGTCAGCTATCCGTCAAGCCACTTGGGTCAACCATCGGAGTGGCCATTTGCGTTAACCACCCGGCAAGTCAGTTAAGGATAACCATCAGCCAGACCGGATGCGTACAGCAATACCAAAGTGTACACAGAAAATGTAATACTGCGGATAGTTCAAAAGTTTTTAAAGAAAGAAAAACTTTTTATTAGACGTTCCTAGGCGGGATCGAACCCTCGACCTCCCGCACTAAAGGCAAACTACATTTTTAAAACCCTATTATAATTTCCCGAAAAAAAGTCCCTGGGATGTCGCACTTAAATTTGTACAATTTTCTTTTTTTTTGTTGGTACACCTTTCAACAAGCACCAGACAATTTGTCAAAAATTTTTTTTGACGCCAAGACTGAAGCACCTCCCCAAGTCAAGCTGCCAGATTCTAGTAGGGTCAATAAGGAACATTTTCGTGAGGATGTGCATTTTGGGTTACATTCGGTACCTAGCGGTGTTTATCCGCTCGCCGACATTCAGTTTACCCGACTATGTATACTCTAAATCAGCAGACGCGTCATCAGTCGACACGAAGTATAATTTTTTAAGCTGCGAATGCACAATCATTATGTTTCCTGATTAAAGCGAATGAAAGATGTGCGTTTGTATGCACATCTGACTTAAGTTAAGAAATTTTTAAATGAGACCTTTATAAAATATGTCAAATATATATCATTTTAGTTCGACTTTTGATCTAAGTAACAGTCGCACTG
>JAEIFU010001676.1:0-61406 GCA_018904235.1 Lordiphosa stackelbergi | reverse complement strand
AAACACGTCTATGGGTATATGTAATGTTTTAAGCTGATCTGCGAAGTTTGGTTGAAGTCGCTAACCGTTGGAGACAAGCTATTTCTGCGCATCAATCAAAAACTTCGGTACAGACGAAGTTAGCTTTGCCTTTCGTTTTACTTTAACTACGAGAAAAACAGTTATAAGCTAGAGAAATAAATATCTTATCGATTTTAAGAACTAAAAGTTTGAACGAACGGTAAATGTTTTACTATATGGAGTCATGGGTCCAAAAATTCTGGAATTTTTTTCCTCGATGGACCGTGAATGGTGAAGAATTTACATGCAGAATCGGATGCTATAATGGAGTTTTTATGGGACCACAATGTGATGGCGAAGGAATTGAAATATGTCCGAGGTGCAATAGACTGTACACAGTAGTAGCGAGTCGAGGTCGATTCAGGTGCAACGCTATTAAGAAAGCACGAACGCCAAGAAAATAAGAAGAAAAGGTTCATTTTTTGACATGTCAAAACTAAGCATTGATGAAATTGTCCGTTTCGTCGTGTTTGATGTTATGCGCATCAAAAACGAAGTGCAGTTCATTTACTACCACTCACTGGGTTACCTGGCCAAATTTCATTTTCATAAGTCGTATCCCTCACATCCTGAAAGAGTCCATGAGATATTCTTGGCCATTGGGAAGATGTATTGTCCTAATGAATGATACTATTATTAATGAAGATGTTAATTTCAGTGAGGTAAGTCTTTAATATGTAATAGAATTATTTAAAAAAAATTATAAAAAATTTTTTTTTTTATAAAAATTATATTAAAATTAAATAATAAAAAAATAAAAAAATATTTATTAAATATTATTTAAAAAAAAAATTTTAAACCGCTTTGTGTACAATTCAACGAAAGATTAATATTACGAAGCCTCCAGTCAAATGCCATTTGTTAATAGAATACCTCGGAATGATGGCTACATCGAAACAGTTCCGCAAGTTGATCAAGAAATGATGAGAAAGACAGGACCAAAGGTTCTGTATGGGCATAACCACGGAAGAAATTCCTCGAACTTCTGAAAAAGGTTCGCTCCTGAGACTTCAACCCGTTTGAATGCTTATGGTTTAGTTAACGGACCGGTTTTTAAGAATATCGAACCCTAAGTTTTGGTTTATAACTTATTTGATCGATCAAAAAATTCGTACACCATTTTCGGAAGGATATAATTGGAACTGGATTAAAGTGCTCAGGTTTTGAACCGCAAAGCAACTGCAAGCTTATTGAACCAATAACATCACATTGTTCATATGGAATTCTAGATTTCAGTTGAACAGGATGATACTGGAATCGTAGGCAAGCATAGTAAAGAAGTCTCTGTACCCCCCAAAGTTTGTAACAATCAAAGTAAAGTTAGAAGCTATATCGACTCGGCTGTTGATGCTGATCAAGAATATATATACTTTATAGGGTCGGAAATTATTCCCTGTTATAACTTTTGCACAAACTTTATATACTCTGTGTACCTTTGGTACGGAGTATAAAATCCGCATGAACTCTCTTTTGATATTTGTAATGAAGCAATTGCTATTCGGATTTGGTAATTATTCAACAACCCACTAAAAATCAGCCATAAATAATCACACCTTACGCTTATTTTTTTTTGGGGCTATCCTATCATGATAGCAAGCTTTAAAACTAACATACTTTTTACTTGGAAAATAACTAAATGCGATCGAAAATGTCTAATTTTATTATTAAATAGTATAATTTCAAGCCACAAAAAGACTAAAAGATAAGCAGAAATGTTCAACTGATTCCAGATAGCTTAAAAATATTTCTCACCCACTTTGGAATTTTTAGGGTTGAACTGAACTGCAGGGCAAGTGATTCGTAATCACTTTCTTCCGGATTAAACACTTAAATAAAGATTGATTTCGAAATAACCATTTTCAAACCTTTCCTCTTCCATTAAGGACACAAAAATGCCAGACATATTTCCTTATGTTTCCCTTCCTATTTTCAATTTATTAAGTTTATGCCTAAAATGAAACAGAATCTTGTGAATGCCTTTCCCTGTGCACGCCCACACATTTTACTCTCACTTTGATGGTTTGTTTTTTGCTGTTAACCTTTTTCGCTTTTTGCATTTCACTTTTGCCTTTTTTGTGATTTTTTGTTTTGCCTTGGCGGGAAGTGAATTTGTCTCATGCGAATGACTTTGCAAAGGCAAATGGCGAACTAACAATGAGCGGGGGTTAAAGGTGAGGACTGACTGGCTGTCTGCCACATAAATTGCTGCCCACTTGATGGCACACGCTGCGTATGAGCAATGTGAGAAAATGCACTGCGAGTTCGAAATTTGTGTATGTATGTGTAAGTTGATTTCAAGTGCATGCCAATTTGCCTGCTATTTTTTAACACTTGCTCACCTGTACGTATTGCTTTCCGAAATTCAATATCGTCAAGTTATTTGAAGCTTGCCTTAAAGGTTGTTTGTTAAGGGCACGTTGGAGTCACGCTTAGTGTTTTCCCATTATTGCACACATATTGTTGTTGCTGTTGTTGCACGGAAAAAGTCCTTGAACGCTCAACTGACCTGGCACGATACACACACAAAACAATCAAAATAGACAAATAATTGTCCTTCGCTAAAGTCGAACACACGCGATTTTAGCCAAAATGTTTGTAGTTTAGATCTAGTTTGGTTCTTTTTTGATTATTACTCGAATTACTAAAAATTGTTATCTTATTTTATGTTCCTAATTATAATGGATATGCACTGCATAAATTCATTTCCAAGCTACCTCCGCAAGGACTCGCTACCAACTGACAACGCCAACTGAATTTCATTTTCACTTTTCATGAGTTTGCGGAGATTACTCTTTTTTTTTTTTTTTGTTCTTCTTTGGCCAACAACACAGACAACATTTGTTTTTGTTTTCGGTATTTGTTGCTGTGTTTGTGTGAGTGGGTGGCCAAAAATTTTGAGCATAATATGAATGAAACAAGAACACAAGCTAAGGAGGTGCGCTCTCAAAACACGCGACAGCCTGCACGAGACATGCGCTCTGCAAGGGAGAGAGAGGGAAAGAGATAAAATAGTAATGGCATTTTTGAATCTACATCATGGTGGCGCCACAAAAAAAGCTTTAAAAACTTTTAAAATCAAATTGATAAAGAAAGCTTTTAAGGTGAAATTGCAAGCTGATAAAAAATTGACACTACGCCACAAGGTGCAGTATATTTGAAGGGTTGGTGGTGATTTTTTCGAGAAAGGTCCATCGCGTCTAGCTGTTTAGTCATTTGAGCTTAAAGTTGCTTAAAATGCCTATTTTGACTCTTTTTAGGCGCATTTCATTGGGGATTTCATTCTTTGGTTTTAGCTCTCTTTAATATTATTGGAAAGAACTCCTCCTTCGTATTGCAATAAACTATCCCAAGCAATTCTACTATTTTTTAAAGCGAAAATATGCCATTTTGAATACATATACTGGAAATAACAAAAATGTCTATTACTGCAGTACGAAACGTTGGCGTTACGAACACATTCCAACTGGTATATCTTTGGTAACAAAAAACTTTTTTTCATTGGTATAACCGAGTCAGAGTATACGTAAATTTACCGCACAATGTTTTAGAGGCTAAGATGATACTCACAAGCTAATTTTGCCGATTCACGAAAAATTGCGACAATATGACTAGGCAACAAGGTTAAGTATATTGAAGCGTTGGTGGTGATTCTGGATTTTTTCGTAAGTTGAAGAAGTATTTCTTTTTGGAAATGGTCCATCACGTCCAGTTTTTCAGTAAATTGGGCTAAAAGTTGCTTATAATGCACTTTATGCAGACGTTTAGGGGCTTTTTGTGAAGGACCTATACTTTGGTTTTGTCTCTATTTTATATGATTGTATTGTACTGTTTCTTAGCTTAAAAAAATTGTTCCTAACAATTCTACGATTTTCTTAAGCGAAGAAATACCATTTCGAATACATGTGTTAAAAGTGACATTATTTTGTACTGCCCATAAGTAGGCCTACTGTTGTGTTTGAAATAGCGTACTTTTGGGCAGTAGACAATAGATACACACACAGAAAAAAAAGTCGAGATATTTTCAATCTTTTAAATCTTGGAGTAAGCCCGGCACGAGCTTGAAAATTCAATCTCGACTTCTGGGATATTCTACACAGTTCAATCTTTTAAGGATTGGCCCATGCCTTTCGAACTTGTATCATTCCAAATGTGCTTACTACAATCCCTTTCGAGATCACATGTCCATAAATTGGAGAGCGAGAGCGAAGAAATATAAGTAGCCTTTTAGACATGTTGCAACCACCGATGGGGTTGGTGGTGTGCAATGAGATGAGATGCCAATTCATTAGTGTTCAGTGCGAATGGTCGTGTGTTCGAGTCCCAGTGGAGCCCAAAAACTTTTATATTTATTTCTTTGTTTTCAGAAGTCTTAAATTAACCAAAACTGATGTGGTCCTTGAATGGTATAAAGATAGATGTCCATGGCATTTGGCATGGCGGATGAAAGGAGGAAGGGTTATCTTTCCTGGGATCAAATCAATGGACCTGTACAATTGACCGGCGTAAGTTAAAGTCGGCTCTAACCGACTTCGATAAACCGTTAGTCATTAGTCAAAAACTTAAATAGTGCTCTGGGGGGTGAAAAAGTATGATTGGGGTGGGGGGTGGTGGGGGGGCGCGTGAAAACGTTCTCGATTTCATCACTTAGGAAAGAACGATATCGGTAAAAACTTAATGGGGAGGGGTAAATTTGAAAAGATGGGGTGCAAGTTTTTTAATGAGACGAGTAAAGAGGAGGAAGGAGAGGAAGAGGAGGGTAGTAAAGACGGTTGATGTGATAAGAAAAAATAAGGGTGATGGTTGCTTTGTTAAAGAAACGATCCTTTAATTAATGGGTACTGATAATCAAATTAAAATGATCGAGCTAATCTTTTATCTATAACAATTGGTATATATTCGTTTTCACCGTTGTAAAAGCTAGAGCGAATTTTCTCTTTTGACATTAAATTGCTTATTTTGAAAAGTGACTAAGATTAAGTAATTAACATTAAGTGTAATGTTAAGAAGAACCATGAGAAACAATGCCAAGCATAATTATTTTATAGAAAATAAATAAATGTGCGAATACGAAAGATAATATTTATTAAGAAAATTATGATTTTAAACAAAAATATATTTAAAGAATATAATGATAAGATATTGGGGGGGTTGTTTAGAATAATGATGAAGTGTAAATATTTGTGGAAGAGGTTATAAAGAGATATTTTCTCTGTACATGCGAACATGGACTCCTTAAATTGGCTCTTCTGATGCCAGCATCACTAATAATGATTAAATTATATACATTTTCATTTTCTATGAACACGTCTTGTGTTAGTTTGCTAACTTTGTCTTAATAAAGCTGCTCACATGAAAACTACTTCTGTTTTGTCGCGTTCGAAAAGCTTCAATTTTTGTCTATTATATGGGAAACGAATTCACTTGATAACTTTCCTAGAAAGTGCTTGAAGAGGAGACTCGTATACAGTAAAACGAATTAAAAAGATTTATTTTTTAATTTTTCATTTTCAATGAGACTTTCACGGTCGACACGAAATAAATGTCCATATCGGCCTTTAAGAGAATCTAGAAATGCAATAGCAGGGGTTGTGCTCCATTTTTGAAATATTTGTTTCGTACAATTTATTTTAGGTAAAAGATCACAAAACTTTCTCATCACTAGTTTTAAAAAAAATTTGAGTTTTTATTCTAAAAAATTTTTTGACATTTCGAAAATTGTGGGGGTTGCCACCCATCTAAAAGTTCAAAATTCGTGTTTTAAGCCATTATTCTTTATTAAATGAAAAAATAAACAATTTTCTCATATTCTGAATAAGAAATATCAATGAAGAGTGAAAATTGATTGACGGCATCAGGCTTGTTTTCCTTTATTACGAGCACTTTTGCTTGTGGCTGTTCTTTTGTTTGCCTTTTTTAATGTTTTTTACTTCTTTGGAGTTTTCTCTGTTTTATTGCGGTCGTTGCTATTCTCTTTGAAAGTCAAACCGACTTTTTTCAAGTGGCTCACAACCCCCATATCTCATTTTTTTGGTGACGTCACATAACCAAAAAGAAATTGTTACAAAAAAACATATTTCTATCAAAAAGGCAATTGACCAAAGATATTTCCCTCATACTTACTTTTGTCATTACGAAAAAAATTTTGTATAATATTCACAAGTCAAAATGAAAAAAAAACTTTTTTTGAAAAAAGAAAGTTCTGGTTCCCGAACTTAAAGGTTAACTGATAAGTTCCAAAAAATTAGTAATAGAAGGGAGACATGACATAAACAAAGTTTAAATTTATTTTTTTTTTGGCTTGGTGGCTCACAACCCCAGAGAGGTAAAAAATCGACGATCATGGGACGTAGACAAAAAGTTTAAATGGGATTTTAAAATGCATTAAAATCTATTCTAAGAAGTATTTTAAGAAAGTAAAAACTGTAGAAAAGATGGAGGGGATTGACTAAAAAAGAAGGTGTTAATATTAGGTGATTATTTGAGGTAGAGATGCTCAAACAGAATTGTTTGAAGAATTTAAATAACAACTATCGAAGTTATATAATAAAAGAGTAAGAAAGTATTAAAAAAATATTTTAAAAAATCGACGATAGTCGAAATTAATTTTTAAAAAAAACAATAAGTGAATAGTCCATTTTGAGAGCGAAAAACTAAATCAGAGAAATTTTAAAAAAATTTAAAATGTTGAGGAAATTTAATTTGGTTGGAGATAAATAAAATTTTGGGGCAGAATCAAAATGGTATACTAGGAAAAAAAGAGTGTTTGGAATACTAATAAAGTGAGAAATTCAAAGAAATTGAAAAAAAGAGATTAAAAAAAAAGTTCAAATACATTTTAAGCATCTTATAGGGTGATGGACCATTTCCTATGACAGAATTTTGTTCAGCAACCTTCAATAAACTGAAAAAGTCGATTGTTTGTGCCTTGTGTAATGGTCCATAAAAAGTTAAACTACTGACAAATATTCATACAGAAAAAATATCACGTAATATAGTACAAATGGTATGATTTTGACTGTTTTTTCATCATTTCAGTAATGGGTTAAAAAACGTGTTAAAAAAATTTGAAATAACCACGTTTTCATATCTCAATATGTGCGGAGACGTTATTAATGGAGTAAACATAAATTTTTTTTCAATTGTTATTTAAACTTTGTGTATTTAAAAAAAAAGAATTTCTAACGTTGATAGAAAAATAATTTCAGATATTGATTTTGTTGGTGTTTTTTGTATAAGATTAAATTGGGATTTTCAGAAAAATTAGATAGTTGGAATTTTTAAATGTATTTGAAGTTTGATCGGTAACATACGTAATTACTTTTGTTTAAAATTTGGAAGTTTGAAGGAGAAAGACTCTAAATTGTGAGCCGGGCAATCCCCATGAAAAATTAATACGAAAAACGTCTAAAGATTTTTTAATAATGTGAGTAATTTATTTGGATGAATAGGTAGTCCAAAAGAAAATTTTTAATTGTTTAAAATTTATAAAAAATTATAATCAAGTATCTTCCTCCACCCTATTTATTGTGAATCTCAACTTTTCTAGATCGAACTCATAAACCCCACTTCTTGCTTGTACTCGTTGCCACAGCTTAATTTTTAGGGGACTAGTGCCTGAGCAGTTCAAAAGGAATTTTAAAGTCTAATAAAGTTATATATTGTATTGTTAAGATAACTAACTTATTTTTAGTTTCGAGAAATATATTTACTAGATTTTAAAAAAAATAATCATTTAATTTGAAATCTTGTTTTCACTTGAAAAGTGTATTATAATTTTGCCCAGAAGTTTGCAACGCATAGAAGGAATCATCTCCGACCACATAAAGTATATATATTCTTGATCACCATGACGAGCTGAGTCGATTAAGCTTTGTCCGTCCGTCTGTCCGTCTGTCTGTTTCTACGCGAACTAGTCCCTCAGTTTTGTAGCTATCGAGCTGAAACTTTGCACAAAGTCTTCTTTTTACTGCACGCTGCTAATATGTCGGAACCGACCGGATCTGATGACTACTTCTTGTAGCTGCCATACAAATGTTCGTTCGGAAAATGGGGTTTTGTGAGAAAAACTGGTTTGTTCTCAATATTACTGCTCTCAAACACGGTCATGGGTAATATGTAATGTTTTTAAACTGATCTGCGAAGTTTGGTCGAAGTCGCTAACCGTTGTGACTAGCTATTTCAAGTGTATCAGAACTTCGGTACAGACGAAGTTAGCTTTGCCTTTCTCGTTTTATTTAATTTAAGTTTTTCATAAAAGACAGAAAAATTTGTTCGGGCTTGACTGGGATTTGAGCCCGGTACCTTTGCATTCAACGTATGGAATGACGCGCTAGCCAATGCACGTCTAAAGGCCTACTTATGCTTTGCTGAGCTGACTAGAGAGAGATCAAAAAAAGAGAGCCAACTCGGTCTTACTCGCTCGCTCTCTTGTATATCTCTCTGTTGAAAACCGGTTTTGTTGTTGTTCAAAGCAAATATTATCCGATTGAGAACAACTTTACTCATTTCAAGAATATTTGGAACATTTGCTCTCAGAATTTTGAGACCACCTTGTTCTCATTTTAAGTTGAGGGCAACTTATTTTCTGAACAGGTTTTTTCCCTCTGTGTGGTTAAAATAAAACTATACCGCTCTAAACTTTAATCTTTTTGGGTAATTTATTGAGATTTATGCATTAATAAATTGTGGTTGACGACATTCTTGAATTTTGGGATCATAATACAAGCCAGGTGTACAATCGAGGGTAATGCCATGACCATTTAAACAGTAATAATAGGCATCCCTGCGAGACTTATGTTCAAAGAAGTGAGCTCCCTTAGCTGGACAGACTATATCAGCACGACGAGGAGGAGCACGCGAATACGGTTGAATATTCCGCTTCGTGGCTTCAATCTGCAAAAAGAATGATATATAAATTAGGTAATCGATAGCTCCGCTTTTTCTGTAGCTCTCAACTAACCGTACAATTCACGTTCTTCTTATAATCACAACTCTGGACTTTGGGATTATAGAGCAGACCACTGGCACACTCTTGAGCCCAAGCCTTGCCATTGGAACAGATATAATATTTATCACATTGTGCCTTACTGGCCAAGTAGATGATATTCTCAGGTTGCATATCGGCCGAACATTCATTCGACACACAGTCCACGTACTGGGGGAAATCGCAACGATCTGTCAGATCATTATATTGAAGGTTATCGGGACATTCCCGGAGAACTGGCAAACCGTAATAGCAGAGAACATATTTGGTGCAGGTGTTGTCATAACAGAAAGTGCTTAATTCGTAATTCTTGCATGTGGATAGACACTGTACCTCACTAAGATAGGTACACACTTGGAACACATAATCGAAACCCACTTCACACGGTTCACTTTTGTTGAGGCATAGCTGGGGATTCTCTAAATCCATCTCCAAGCAGCTACCACTTTCATAAATAGTGCCATCTGCTCAAAGGGGAAATAGTAAGTAAGCTTTTGTGGCCTGTTGTAAGATTTTATGGTATTTAATTACTTCGACATTCGATGTACCTCTCACAGTTCCCAACAAAGGGCAGCATCACACCGTCCGCAATATTTGCGCAAACATTAATGCTTGTGTTTTTATACACATCGTACTCCTCAGGTTGATCCTCCTCACCATCACGATCGCCATCGTCACCAGGAGTTGGAGCTGTCACATCATTCCCATCTTCTCCTTGAACCTTGGTCACGACTAGCATCAGTGCCAATCCGCACAATATCAACCACTTCACTATTTGATAGAAGATCAACAACGCATAAAACAGAGATAAAGATATTCGTATACTCTCTTACTCACTCCTAGTTGGCACAACGAGATCCCAAACTAGACTGGTAGCCACCATGATGGAAAACTTTCATTTTATAAGATCACTAATGATTAATTTTTATATACTTTTTCTCTCTTTGTATTGATGTAAAAAAACGAGTTCGCGGAAAGTTGACTTCTTTATCACTTAACAAAGTTATCAATTTCGGCACGCGTATCATAATGGAACGGCTGATGGCTCCTACAGGAAAACTACATTTTAATTTACAAACAAACACTTAAACTTTGAAATTGTGATAAAAAAAAGTCAAAGATTGCGGAGCAATGATATTTATAGATAATACTAGCTGTATACCCGGCGTTGCCCGGGTGATTCTTATAAGAGCCTTTATATTTAAGATTAAACTGACTGCACGTTTAAACCCACAATTCAAAAATATAGTTCAAAGCATAAATTCAGAAATTTCAAATGTCTAACACTCACAGTGTAAACCTAAAGACCAACTTTCCATATCACAGCCAAAATAATATCTGAGATGTGGACTTGAACCACTCTTGAACTGGTTCAACCATCAATTTTTCAGGCTTAAGAAATTTCATAGCTGAAGAAATTTTCTGAGATTTGGCTCCGAACTACTTTTATACCGGTTGGATACCGGTCCAGATCTCATAAAACATTTAACTCCTTATTACCACAGAAAACGAAAGCGTAGGTTCAAGTCGGCTCTAACCGACGTCTATATACCCGTTACTTCCTGAGGAGGCACATCCGAAAAGAATGCAACATTTTTTAACTCGGCTATTTATAATCCGATCTTGATGAAAATTTCAGGGGAATATACCCGAGTATACCCGAGTGTATCCTTTTTACTCTACGAGTAACGGGTATAAAAAGATATGGATCTTTGGTTTCCTGTGAGTAAATTCCAAGTTCATATCTTAAATAACTTCTGAGATATTGCTCCAAACCACCTTTTTAACACGTTTTAAAAATCTGCCATACTGAACCTGATCCATTAAAATATTAAACTTCATTTTAGCAATAAACCATATCTTAAAAACCTTCTCATATATGTCTGTGAACCACTTTTGTATCGTTTCATACGACCAGTTTTAAAGGAGACATAGCTTAATTAACTTCAGAGATATTGTTCTAGAACACTTTTCAACCGGTTTGAACCCGGTTTGATACCAGTCCTGATATGACAAAATATCCAACTTAATAAAACAAAACTACAGTCTCAGCTTCAAATTCATAGCTTAAATAAATTTTAACCTATGGTTTAGAACCCCTTCGATTCCGGTCCTGATTCAGTAAAATACCCAACTCCATATTACCAACCTACAGACCAGATTTTGATAGCATAGCTTAAATAACTTTTAAGGTATGACTCTAAAACAATTTTTAACGAGTTTGAAATCGGTTCGATTCCGGTCCAAATCCAGTAAAATAACTAACTCCATATTACCAACCTGCAGACCAAATAAAACACGTTTTTTAACAGGTTTTAAGCCAGTCCGAAAGTGGTCCTGATCGAGTAAAATGTCAAAATCATATTTCCAACCTTCAGACCAGATTTTAAGTTTAAAGCTTAAACGAGAAAGGCAAAGCTAACTTCGTCTGTACCGAAGTTTTGATACACTTGAAATAGCTTGTCTCAACGGTTAGCGACTTCGACCAAACTTCGCAGATCAGCTTAAAAACATTACATATTACCCATGACCGAGTTTAAGAGCAGTTATATTGAGAGCAAAACCGTTTTTCTCACTAAAATCCATTTTCCGACCGAACATTTGTATGGCAGCTACAAGAAGTAGTTATCCGATACGGTCGGTTCCGACATATTAGCAGCGTGCAGTAAAAAGAAGACTCTGTGCAAAGTTTCAGCTCGATAGCTCCAAAACTGAGGGACTAGTTCGCGTAGAAACAGACAGACGGACGGACAAAGCTTAATCGACTCAGCTCGTCATGCTGATCAAGAATATATATACTTTATGTGGTCGGAGATGATTCCTTCTATGCGTTGCAAACTTCTGGGCAAAATTATAATACACTTTTCAAGTGTATAATGACTTCTGAGATTTGGATCTGAACCTTTTTACAGACTTGAGATGTAGCATACGATTCATTCCTGATCGGCATGAACATACTGTAAATTTTTTGTGAAGATTCATTTCACATACATACAAACATACTTTCATTTTTTTATGTATAGATTATAGATGTATTATAAAACAAAGAAGGATATATGAAATGTGGAAAGGTTTTCCTTTCTTTTTTGCTAAAATTTGAGGTTTGAAGTTTAAAATAAATTTAAAAATTAGTGAGTTTTGCTGGCTCTTGGTCCGAAAAAGTTGCGATTGTTCACAACAGTAAACAACTTATGCATTCCTTTTTTTTACTTTTTTAATGCTTTGATATTTGAGAATATAGCCCCAAAGGATTTTTTGAAATTTGAAATACTTTAAAAGGTATACAGGCCTGTTCCAAATTCCAAAGGTTTTCAAAAAGTAAAAACGAAACGAAAACGTACGTTTTACTATGTGCTGTTCCCAATTCCGAACGGTTTGGTTAGGTTTTGACTTATCGAACTCGGTTTTGAAGTCGCTTTCAAAACAGTTTGCTGGCTGGCCTGCGCGCGTGTTTGTGTATATCGACAGCAGCCAGAGTTGACACCATCTCTATAATTTTAGTTTACAAATCTCTTAATTACATATTAAGTCAATTTATTTTTATTTTAAACAGTGTTTAATTATTACATTTAAATTTGTGATATCAAATATGGTTAAATATAGCTAAACTAACTAAAACGAGAAAGGCGAAGCTAACTTCGTCTGTACAGGAGTTCTGATACACTTGAAAAAGCTTGTCTTAACGGTTAGCGACTTCGACCAAACTTCGCAGATCAGCTTAAAACCATTCAATATTACCCATGACCGTGTTTGAAAGCGGTGATATTGAGAACAAATCAGTTTTTCTCACTAAAACCCATTATTCGACCGATCATTTCTATGGCAGCTACAAGAAGTAGTCATTCGATCCGGCCGGTTCCGACATATTAGCAGCGTGCAGTAATAAGAAGACTCTGTGCAAAGTTTAAGCTCGATAGCTTCAAAACTGAGGGACTAGTTCGCGTAGAAACAGACAGACGGACGGACCAAGCTTAATCGACTCAGCTCGTCATGCTGATCAAGAATATATATACTTTATGTGGTCGGATTTGATTCCTTCTATGCGTTGCAAACTTCTGGTCAAAATTATAATACAATTTTCAAGTGTATAAACAAATCTATACGCGCAGTATTCTGCGTAACAATAACACACGTGCTTTGCGGAATTAGGTATAAAAGTGCTGTGCAAATACATTAACTTATATGAAGCAACCCTAGCAGCTATCGATTGACGTTTGAAATCGACTAAAAAGTAAAGTGGAATTCAGAACAGCTCGGTTTGAAAACGACCGCTCGGTTTTGCTTTTCACGCAATATTTTATAGATGTTTATAAAAAAAATTTTATTAATATACACTTAAACTGTAAACATTTTAAGTAGTGGTTCTAAACGATTTAAATAATTGTCAACATTATTAAATTGATTAGTTCATAATTTTGGGGACTTATTTAAATGCTTTTAATAGCAATTACTTTTCATTCCGCTGACTCTGCAGCACCACTTTTGAAAACGACAATTCTGGTCGATTTGCGGAACTCGGAATAGCAATCAACTCGATTTGCGACAATTCCACTCGTTTTCGGAATTCGGAACAGGCCTGATAGCCTTTTTAGTCGAACAATGCCTTCGCTAAAAAAGAAAAAAAAAAATTTTGAGTAAAAAAAGCGCTGAAATGACGGCTGATTGATTCTTTAATTTTCATAGTTACATGTTGTCGCCTCAGATCGATATCGATTATTAATCGACCTTTAGCCGAACAAGAGCTCCGCGCTTGCCTTTTAAAGGCACGTGTTCCCCTCCGCCATCTTGGCAGCAGCCATACACAGAGAAAAAAAAATTCAAAAGCTACACGGAAATGTAGAATTTCTACACGTTTCGACCGGGTTTTTCAACCCACTATTTTTGTGTAGCTTTTCTACACGCCGCGTGTGGCTTTCTGAATTCTAAACGCCACGTGCAGCTTTTCTACACGCCGCGTTCAGTTTTTTCATTTCAACATGCGGCGTGCAAAAAAGCTACACAAAAGTAATGGGTTGAAAATCCCGGTCGAAACGTGTAGAAATCCTACATTTTCGTGTAGCTTTTTAATTTTTTTTTTTTACAAATTTATATTTTTTTTACTTACTCTGGTAGATTTGAAATCCCGGCCCCTTGGACTGCAACACGATTGGAATGATATTTTAGACGTCTCCGCCACGTAACGCGTGTAAGGCAAGGCCTCTAAGACATTACTTGTATTGAATCTGCTAAAGGCACAATCCAATATTTGCTTGCTTGTAATTCTCAAGTTCTAATTCAACGCAATCGCTATTTATATACGGGCAACAGAAATTTGCACACGTTTCGTGTAGATTTTCAACACGCAGCGTTTAGATTTTGTAAATCTAAACGTACATTTAGAAATCCCACACGTCACGTGTGACAACCAGCTTGCTAAACGAAAAATATAAGAATTCAGTACTGATGTAGAGCTACATTTTTCGTTTAGAATTTCCACACGCACGTGTAGGATTTCAATATCCAAACGTTAATGTAGAAAACCTAAACGTCCGTGTGGTATTCAGATTGCTGCATGAAAAATGTAGAATTATTTGGGGAAATGAGCTGATTTTCTAATGTCGTGTAGACTTTGCCTTTGCACACGCAGCATTTAACTTTTCTACATTTGCATTCAGATTTTTAATTCCTACACGTCGCATGTAGCTTTTCCACACGTCCCGTGTGGCTTTTTAAATTCTACACGCAGCGTGTGCAATTTAACAGG
The DNA here is from genome assembly GCA_018904235.1 of Lordiphosa stackelbergi. Classification (NCBI taxonomy): domain Eukaryota; kingdom Metazoa; phylum Arthropoda; class Insecta; order Diptera; family Drosophilidae; genus Lordiphosa; species Lordiphosa stackelbergi. The sequence goes on along the minus strand of JAEIFU010001676.1, from coordinate 46,620 downwards.
GTGAAATACGTTGCGTTTAGGTTTGACGTTTCTACACGCGCCGTGTAGCCAATTTTGTTTTCTCTGTGTAGGTTGGCGTAAAAAGTCGCTTGTGTGAGAGCTCTGTAATCATGGGGAATGCTTCGTCTTCGGCGGTTGGTATTCGAATTTCTTCGAACGGTTCCGTCAAACAAATGGTCGTGTATTACACAGAACTGACCTTCCTACTTTGCTCAAGCTGAACAGTGACCCAAATACCCGTTCTGCAGTAACACCCACAGTCTTGGAACACCCACACGGTCGATTGCTGTTTTGTTTCCGGCTCATACGATCCATGATTCGTAACCTGCGACAATCCTAAAAGCGTCTTTTGAAGCACCGCGATTGTTTTTTCAGCATTACTTTGCACCATCCACACGAGCAGTTTTTGAGCGATTGTCAAATTATGTGGAATCCAGCAGCAGCTGTTTTTGGGTTTTCAAATAATTTTCAGTGTGACCATATAGGCGCATACATAAAATACTACAATCGGGTCTGTACATCAAGGTCTGTGCGCATTTTTGAATTCGATCATATCAAGTGGAATCGGGATTGGAAGCTGTTCCCGCTTTCGAAAACCGACAAACAAGTTATACAGTTTCGAAAGTTTTGCATTTGATTCAGTGGAATGAAAAGTAATTGACAATTTACATATCAACGGTTATGCTGCTCATCTATCATATATTTATTATTGAAAGATAAATATTCTACCAAAGTACCTCTATGCATCACGACGTACTAGTAATGTTGTCTGCTTATGACATCGGTTATCCGCATACGAAAAACATTTTTTTATATGCTGTTCGCCTATAGAACAATCTGCCGCATGATTTAAAGACAATTAGAAGCGCACCTCAATTTCGAGTTAAACTATTTGCACAATTCCAAATTTAACTCAATAGTTTATACACAAAATAAATATCATGATAAATGCCCTTCAAAGTAAAAATAATCAGGCATGTTCTCAATTCCACTACTTTTTGAAAAGTAAATCGAACGCAATTCCGCTTCGGTTTTGATTTTGTGTTCTCAATTTCGAATGAAATTGCTCTCTTTTTACTTTTTGCAATCCACTAGACTAAGCGAAAATGGCACAAGATACACAAGAGAGAAACAGAATTCCAAGCGAAACAATCGAAAATGCAACAGTCGGAAATGAGAGATGCTGACTTTTAGGTTTCACTCTTCGTTTTCGTTTGCACAGCCAAAATCTGGACACATTAAACAAAATATTCTTTATAAATCAATTAAAGACTTGAATGCACATCAAATTTCACTAACAGTTTCTAAATTGATCACAGAATTAAGAAAAATTTTCTTTATGTACATCTAGCAACTGGAAGAGTGCGTAATTTGGCAATTACTTTTTATTCCACCGACTAACAAGCATTACTTTTCAAAACGAAAAACTTTTCGGTTTTGGTGTTGCGAGAACATGAATCAATTCCACTTTCGAAAGGTTGCCGTGGAAGTGGAATTGAGAACAATCAATTAAAGACTAAATTGATCACAGAATTAAGCAAAATTTACTTAATGTATATCTAGCAACAGCAATTACTTTTCATTTCACCGACTAACAAGCATTACTTCATTAGTTCTCGAACGATAAACTTTATATAAGAAAGCAAAACCGATCGAAATGAAACCGAGCTGTTCGCAATTCAGCATCAGCGCATGGTAAGTGTTGCTCAAAATTGTTAAGGTTACCATTCTGAAAAGCACCAAGCTGAAAAGCATACGCAAAGAAAGTCGATTTCTATTTAATTTATTATTATATCCTGTGTTTCCCTATTCCTCCTCCAAATCCCCGAAAATGTGAGGAATTCGCTTATCCAAAATGAATAAAAATTTTTTCCAGTTGAGTTTAATATGCCAATCACACTGAGGACTTCTCAGCGGAACGCTGAGTCGGACCGCGCCGAAGTGAATTTACAAATTATTAAAAAAAAATTGATCAAATAAATTTTGAAGAACAGTTGATGGTTGTTTTATCTTTTTCTAAACACAGCAACTTGTAACTCGGCAGTTTATAGCAGATTTAGTCAATAATGCATTAGTTGCAGAGATCGAATATGAAGAGGTGCTGCTGACCATGAGATGAATGAATCTGCACATACCAAGAAGCGCTTGGATGTTTTTAAGTGGTAGTAAAACTTAACGGCAAATAGTTTACATCCTTATATCTCATCCTTATTTTAAATTTTAGAAGCGGCTTGGCATGTTAAAAAAAGCATTCGGATGGAGCAATCAACCTACTTAAGGGGTTATTTTCCATGTCGAGGCTGTTTTATGGCCCTTTATTAAAAAAAATCTTTTTTGAAAACGCAAAGAGTTTTTCCAATTCTGTTTATTTTATTATGTTACAAACAGAGTGAAGTAAACAAACAAATTTTTACTGCGTCGATGCGAGGGCTGTTCCAAAAGTTATCGGTCGTTAAAGTGGGTGTCAAAAAAAAAAGTAATAGTGCTGGCGGCCATGATTCCACGTCTCCAGGATGTCTGAAATGAAAAGTAAAAACGGGGTTATAATCAGTATAGATGTAATTGTGGTCTGAACCTCGAAAAAAATGTTGGGATTCTTTTTGACAAAACGCTATTAAAAAATGAAAAATCCATTTTTTGGTTCAGACCAGAATGGTGACAATTCTGCGTCGATTTCAGTCTTAATCATTAAAATCGGGTCAGTGTAACTGGAGAAATCATGGCCGCCAGTTCGAAAAACGTAGTTTCGAGATAAACGCGTTTAAAGTTTGAAGTAACTTTTTTGGGAAAAAAACCAAAAAACTCAAAAACGGAAAAATGCAGTTCTAGAATGGTGATTCTTCGTCGATTGCATATTAATTTATCAAAATCGGCAATGGGCGAACTCTCCAGGGAAACTGCATGCTTTTTTTGAATTGGACCTTACTAAACATAAGAAGAAACAGCCGTGCGCAGAGGGCTACCAAACAAAAATTTTGTTGTGGCACACTTGAGTTTGAAAGGAGAACAATATGCCTGCAATCATGACGATTATCGTCCAACAGTGGCAATCGCCTATCGCCATGCTGCACGCATATTGTTCTGCCTTCAAACAAAAGTGTGCGACATCAAATTTGAGGCCTTTTGTGTACGTGAAATAGCTACGATGACGATACGAGCAGTGTGCCTAGGGCCTTAGTGTCATACCAGCGCAAAGGAATTTATTTTCTAGTACTATTGTGCTCAAACTCCAAGGTATTTTTAATGTAGCCGACTCCGGTCACACTAAAAAATGTAAAATTAAAAAATTGTTTCATTAATTCTGACTATATTTATATGCTGAACAACAAAAGCATTTAGAAGAAAAACATGCAAAACCAGATAGCTGTCAAAGTCAAAAATTTTTCGTCATTTTAAACAACAACTTTGATATAAGACCGACAAAAATCGAGGAATTTTTGCTTTTGTTAGTAGTCACCAGCAGGTAAACAACAATAGCAAAGAAAAGCTGCTGGAAATTTCTTTGCCAAGGGGTGTGAGGGACAAACGTAAGAACCAAAAATGTTTGAGAATTTGATCGGGATATTCCGTAAACGTCGCCGCTGCGATGACGAAAGAGGAGAAGGAGGAGCAGGCGGCGTAGGTGTGGAAAGGGAAAGGCCACCGCCTGCCGATGGACCAGATGTTCAATATGATGATGACTACTCGGACTGGTCCGATGATTATTTTACCAACAGCTACAACAACACTCAAATCGATAGGTAATTAAATGCTAAATGAATAATCTTCTATCTCTCTTCTTACAGTGTGTGCGTTTGTTTGTGTTTGAGAGAGAGAGGGTAAACAATCAAAATAAAGCAACTACAACAGCAACCGCTACACCCACACAAAAAAGCTTAAGACATTCCAAAAAAAAGCCCAAAAAACAGAAATCACAGTAGGCAGGGACTTACTCGGTTGCCTTTTTTGGAAAGTGTTGAAAGCCAGCCCAACGGAAGATTTATTTCACTCTGGATCAGCCGCAGGAGATGGATGTTGATGTGCCTGCCGCACAGCCACAGCACAACTCCACCTCATCTGCCTCATCATCTTCAGCAGCGGGCCACATTTATCACTCGGAATCATCAATGAATTTTGATTATTTACAAGGATTACGTGCTGGTGCCTCACCAAACACAAGCGGCGGCGCTGGAAGCAGCAGCGGCAGTGGCAATCATTCCTATGGACTCGTCGACGACAGTAGAGCCCTGGACAGGTTGTTATTCCATACATCCATCCTACACAGAACACAAACCACAAAAATATATATTTTTCTTTATACCCTTTACCTAAGGTACAAAGGGTATAATGGGTCAGAAAGAAGAAGGATTCTTGATCAGCATCAACAATCGGCTGTTGATATAGCCATGTCGGTCTTTCCGTGACAACAAACCTGGTGGTACCAAGATCCAGCTTATTTAAATAATTTTGTCTCGCTCCCTGCCTGCCTAATCTAAATTTCCAATATTTCCCGATAGAACAAATTTGGCAACGATCGGATAGCGTTAGTGAAGTTATAAGCAAATAAAAGTTCGGTGCCGCTGCCCTACCCCCTATAAGCAACCGAGAGCGGATACAGTGAGAGCATACTCAGCTTTAAGTACTTCTGCTTGAGAACGTTCGGTCTCAGATTAGGTTCCAGTAACAAATACATATTGCATTTCTATGCAACAAATTTTAATCTTTAAATTGTGTGTAAACTTTAACAGGTACAGGGTATATCAAAGTCGGGCTTGACCGACTTTTTTCTGTATTATTTCTTTAATCTTCACACTTTGCTACTACCTCAGCTTCATTCGCTTCATAATTGTTAGATTGGTGGTAGCTAGGGGACGCCCACACACGGTCTCACCAGCTCTTTGTGCGGGCGCCTCTTAAGTTTCTTTTTTTTTTTTGTAATATTTCTATTTGGTCATAAGTTGACTGCCTAACCATCTAACTTTGCTTGTTTCGTTTCATGTCCATTCTCTACTGACAGACCCTACAATGCCAGCGAAAGGTATTTCTTTTAATTTTGATCTTCCAGTGTTTGATTGATTTTTGACTAATTATTGTTTAACTTGTAGATTTGTCAACATTATGGATACTCTGGACGCACGTGTGGAAAAGTTTCGCAAAGATGCTTTGAATTTACAGGAAAAGAAAGACTACCTCTTGATGTCCATGGATCTCATCAAAAGCAACGAAATGATACAAAATATGAGTGAGGGTAAGGAATAATAAAAGAGAACGCTTGGTTGTGTTGTAAGCTTCAGTTTCTTTAGTGGTGCTAGTTCTAAAAATCCATTTGTACGGAACTACCACATGGTTCAATAAGTCTCCGACGTAACACATTAAAATTAGAGTTGTATTCTTGATCAGCATCAAGAGCCGATTCGATATAGCTCTATCCTGTACGCCCGTCCGTCTGCCTGTACGAACACCTAGATCTGAGAGACTAAAAGCAGGGTTCGTAAAATGCGCAAAGATATTTTTCTGCCATGATAAAAACATAATGAAAAAATTTTATTTTCCACTAAACAATTTTTTACAGAAGAAAATATAAATTTTTTTCATGTTATTAACACGAGAATTTTCACGCGTTACTAACACGAGTGAAAAAATTTTTGCTAAAATCTGTAAAAAAAAAAATCTAGAAAATTTTTCTCACAATATTTTTTACACGCGTGTTTTCACCGCTGCACTATGCAGCAAAAGTACTTCGACAAATTTCAAGACGTTATTGGTAATATTGGAAGAAAACAATTTGTCTTATAAAATCCATTGTCAACGAAAAATTTGTATGGCAGCTACAAGAAGAAGTCATCCAGATCCGGTCGGTTCTGACATATTAGCGGTGCAGTAAAAAGAAGACTCTGTGCAAAGTTTCACTCGATAGCTCCAAAACTGAGGGACAGTTTGCGTAGAAACAGACAGACGGGACGGACAGACGGACGGACAAAGCTTAATCGACTCAGCTCGTCATGCTGATCAAGAATATATATACTTTAGTGGTCGGAGATGATTCCTTCTATGCCTTGCAAACTTCTAGGCAAAATTAGGTAATAGTGCTTTTCAAAGTGTATAAAAAGGGAAAAATTCATATTCTGCAGGTATTTTATATTGAAGACTATATATTCTGGCGACGCCGCTTAAATGTAATTGACTTTTTGCCTTCAACGTACGTACGTCATTTAGTGTACATTTAATAATTGTTTCAAATAATTTGTTTTAAATTTTATCCGTAATTAATACTGTTTAATACCTTTTCATCCAATACTTAACAGTTAAAATTTTTCAGCGTATCTAGGACTTAGTCTACTTGGTTAGATGTTGTAAAAGACGGAGGGCAATGCACTAGATGCTATCGGACAGACGACTGGCAAATGATCTACTTGCTTTTATTAGACAGGAATACTATAGGGTGCCACAGAATTCACTAGCGATTTGGCTTCTAGCGATTTGCCAAATCGCTGAAATATTTTCGCCATGCCACAGAACTTCGAGCGATTTCATTTTTAAGCTAGTTCACAAACCCTTTCGAACTTGACTGCATAGGGTAGACACCCCCGAAAGTGCAAATTAGATTAAGACTTTAAATGCGGTTTTTATTAATATTTTGAAATGTAAGCTATTTGGTTAGTCCTTTTTTTAACAAAACAAACTTAATTTTCTTTAACTGAGTTAAATATTTGTTATTCCCACTCAAAAAATTCAAATTTTCCGCCCGCCAAAATAAAAATGATACCTTTGCAACTCTAGCTGCTGTACGGATACGAGAGAACGGCGTACGTATTTGAAGGCAAGAGTTTTGCTTTAATTAAATAAATGCCTCTCGCACGACAGATGGCAATCGACGATTAAGGGAAGAAGCAAATCCGTAAGAAGAGGCTAGGAGTGCACCCGTCTTTGATCCGCATCGGACCGTCTTTCTAAGTCAGACGATATACGTAGGCAAAATCATAAGGGTAATGATGCTGTGCTCGAAAATAACATTGGGCCGGACACGCATTATTCAATTCAAGCAATCGGAGGAAAGGTTGGCCAGACTTAAAGTCAGTTCTTTCCAGGCTGCAGCCGCAACTTCCATGTCGCCCATTGTGACATTGGGGGCCAAGTCTTTAAGCTCCTTCATAAAAGCCAAGCAAATTTCGCTCTGGACATCTGTTCGATGCTTTTCCCTTTATAATTAATTTTATAACAATTTCGGAAGAATAATAAAAGCCAACATTTGAGCGGCTTCTCGTCATTACTTTGGCGCCGGCGTTGCCACTATATTCAACTCAGATTGACAGCAATCGACTTACAAATTGCACAATAATTAAGCAAAATATCAACGGAAAAATTATTGCTAGTTAATCTAATTTTTTTATCTTTGTTTTAACACAAAAATCGATATTGTATTAACTTTAAAACGAAGTTCGATTAATTTCGAAATTCAAATGTTAAAAGGTGGCAACACTGTAATTCTAGCGATTTGGTGAGTTGCAGTGAATGACCAATTTCACTAGCGAATTGACTAGCGATTTTACTAGCGATTTAGTAAAATGCTTATTTTATAAACTTAACATGTTAAATATTTAATTTTTTTGATGTATATTATTTACAAATTGAACACCCTTGAAGACTCAATAAGCCTTATTTTTATTAAAATGCATTTTATGGTCTTTTTAAGCAAATCGCCGACTCAAGAGTGCGCGATTTGCAAATCACTCGAAAACATGCTCTGTGGCAGGGCGAAATCAAATTCGAGCGAATTTAGAGCGAAAGTGAATTCTGTGGCACCCCTGTATATATTTTTGTCTAATCCATTCATTTGTTCATTAACAATAATTTATTTTATAATTAAATTATATATTAAAAAAAAATTATTTATAAAAAATTTTTTTATTAAAAAATTTTAATAAATTTTTAAAATAAAAAATTATAAAAACCAAAAAAATTTTTTTTTTTTTTTAAAAATATAAAAAATAATATTTATAAAAAAAACAATACACAACAACAAACCAAAAACCAATTTAACAATTTATATTTTACCATCCATCCGCGATACACATCCCCCCACCCCCTATTTTTTTTTTTTCATTCTTTGGGTTCTTGCGTTGGGTTTAAAAAAAAAACAAACCAACCAACAAACAAAAAATCGAAAGACAATGGAATCAAATGTTGTGCCTTACTCTTTTAATGTATTTAAAGACTCCATCATTTTGAATGTAGAGCTCCATCGGGTGTTGTTATCGAGCACAGGCAATGTCTCATTCTGTCTACGTAGTTCCGTGCGTAGTTGTTTGACATATTTCCGACAGTCTTCCAATTCGGCATCAATTCTTCTAATCACATCCCAAGATACTAGTTGTAAGGTATGTGCAGCGCAATGAACAACACTCGGGGAACTCCTAATGTGTTCGTCAATTTCCTCAAAGTGGTCGGTTTCTTCATTAAGAGGGGGCATACCAACTTCTTCATATTCCTGTAGAAGTCTTGATGTCTTTCTACAACATTGGCGCCATTGTCCGTTGTCATTGAGTAAATTTGATCGATATTAATGTTGAATTTATCCAAGCACTGAAGAACCTCCAACTTCAAGTTTTGGGCTGTATGACGTACAAATAGCTGGACCATTCCTAGAGTATAGACTTATATTTTGAAATCTTGCATAAATTTTTTGTTTAAGCCCATTATGCTGCGGTCATTGCGTGATGCAATGTCCATCTTGAGGCATATAATACGACCTCTAACTTTGGCAGCAATGGCGTTGCACAATTTCTCCGCTGTAACCTCAAGATGCGCTACAACGTTTCTGGAAAACAGGGAATCGCCAATTTTTTATGAAAAATAAAAAGGGATATTCCCTCTCATGCGACACCATTGCTGACAGAGTTAAAGGTCGAATGTTTTGCTTCAATCTGGATATTTGCGGTTACAGCTGCATAGTGCAGCGGTAGGCAGCAGGACATTACGAAATTCGGCTAGATCTCAAATTTTATGGCATTCGCAAAGAGGTGTGCTTACCCACCCCCGTTTGTACTCTGCCTGAGCTCAGGCTAGCTCGCGCATCTCACATACACACCAATGCAAATGCAATGAAAAAAATTTCTGAAAATATTTTACACGCTTGTGAAAATATTGTGAGAAAAATTTTCTGGATTTTTTTTTTACAGATGATAGCAAATTTTTTTCACTCGTGTTAGTAACACGCGTGAAAAAATTCTCGTGTTAATAACATGAAAAAATTTATATTTTCTTATGTAAAAAATTGTTAGTAACACGTGTGAAAATAAAAATTTTTTACAGACTGAATTTTTCTTTGTGTTAATATTGCGCGTTAAAAAAACAAATGTGTGTTATTTTACGAACCCTGGCTAAAAGAGCTAGAGCAACCAAATTTTGAAATGTAGCTCGCAGATCACGTTTGCTTCAAATTTGTATCAAAATTCCAATTAAAATTTGTATCTATGATAAAGTCATAACAAAATATTCATTTTGGAGTAAGATTTAATTGAGAACTTATAGCGATTACGGTCCCTGTAAACTAAAATCTACAATATCATTCTTAAGGGAGTTATTTAATTTTGCTTGATAAATCTGATTTCAACGCTATTGCTCCCAAACTTGTTGCTGACTAATATTATTAGGATATTCACCAGTTCGCGTAAAAGCGTAAATCAAAAAGCCAGAAGAAATTACCAACTTTTTGCTGCCCTGGGGTATGTTTCATAAATCTGCGTAAAATTATTCAAAGTATCGACAAAAATACTTGGATTCGAGCCATTTCGAGATTTTTTGTCTCCGGTTGGCAGTTTAACTGCATCTGGCCAAAAACCAATTAAAACATCTTCCTAAAAATAGCTCCAAACACTCTGTCTGTAACAACACCTAGAGAGACCTACCTACAACACCTACTGTAAACATAGTTGCAGTTTTCCATATTGATGCAGTTTCTCCAAACTACCCCAAATAGAAAAGTGATACCTGTAACTCAAGTTCCATTTGGGGTCGAAATGCAGTGCAATGATCATTGAAAAATGGTAGCACATTGGTTCGCCAGCTGACTGATTTGGGAACACAAAACTTGGTTCCTCGCCGACAGCATGCAATTGCAGTAAGCGCCTCAATAAGGTGAGAGAAATCTAGATAACAGGTTTGCTCGGTGCCTCTTCGCTGCCAGCTGCGCTGCTGTGGCGCTCAGGTTCGATTCTCACCCTGTCTTGCTCTATCGCGGTTGCATTTTGTTTGCGCCAATTGATGGCCGATGGGTTGGAGTGAGACAGAGTTCAGACGAAAACGGTTCCAAGCAAAGCTGTAGTGTAGATATTAGATGGTCGTTGGTCCATCTCTTCATCGGCAGCATCATGGTCCGTACCTAAAGATTTTTAAGTATTCATATGTCTTAATTCTGGTATTTAGCTCGATTTGTACATCTAAATTCAATGCTTTACATTTACGTAGTAAACTCGGACGAACAAATGACAGAAAAATTAACCGCTTGTCAAAAACAGCTGATTCACAGCAAAAATTACTAGGGTAAAGCTTCTAGTGGCGCTCAATAGCTTCGTCGCGTAAATTTACACAAGTACGCTTTTACGCGGCCTGGTGAACACCCAATGCTTTCTATATGCTTTCACACAATTCGGTCAAACGACTGTCTATGCGAAAGTGGCGCCATCTATTGGTTAGCTTGGAAATCACTCAACTAAAATTTTTCAAAGCGAAAATAAAATTGTTTGATGAAAATAATTCAAAAGTTTTATTTCTTACAGTTTACGAGATGCAAGGGTATATAAACTTCATTATTTGAACTATAGTTAATTTTGTGAACTCTATAGTTCGTTTCAACTACTAGACTAGCATGTCCCAAAGCCAAAGTTTGAGTTTGTCGAGCCAACCCAGCAACAATTGCTATTGCTAAACCAATTTTTGATTATTTGAACTATAGTTTAAATAAATTTTAGTTCTTACTATAGTTCAAAAAAACCAGGGATGCAAACCACTCGGAAATAAGAACTGGTTCGGTTCGGTGGTTCACACACTTTTTGAACCGCCGGTTCGGTTCATTGCATGGTTTTTGGAGCTTACTGAACCGCGGTTATGGTTCGGTTCGGTTCGGTTCGCTCTCTGTTCATTTAATTAACTAAAGAATCATATTTTTGATACAAGTATTCAGATTATTCATTAACTAAGACTTTTATCAAGTTAATCTTGTATGATCCAAATTTTGAGGGCGATTTCCGTACAAACGTTCTCATTTGGTTTTGATATCCTACAACTTTACATATCAAGTGACGAAAACATCTTTGATCACTTGATATTGTTTAGAAACTTTGACGGTATAAAATCGACTATTGAAAGCCAAGCGGATCAAAATCGTCAAATAATTACAATTTTCTTTTGACCTGATCAAGTAATCTCTGACATATTTGGCACTTAAACAATTCTAATTCGAAATCCATAAGTACATACAGAAATCGACTTCGATCGGAAATAATATAGATTTTAAAATACTTAAATTAACTTCAATATGATGGAATTTTAGTTAAGACTTAATAATAATGTATCTCCTACAATATTTTAATCGATATTGGCTCTTAAGTCTAATAAATCAAACTCCAATGTAAAAAATGTTCATTCTATAATATTTTTATTTTTTTGTTTACCGGTATCCAAGTACCTACAGTTTCGGAACGAAAAAGAACCATAACATTGCTCACTGGGCCCAATGGCCGATTTTTTGGCATAAAGTCGAAAATTTCATGGAAACAAAACTCATTTTTAATAATACACCTTAAAACTACATAGTCTATGTACAAAGAATCGAATAATATTTTCGATTGTTTGGCAACCCTGAAATTGTTATCGATTATCGAAGTCAGGTGTTGAGTGCAGTGATTGTTGCGATAAAATTGGCGTCAACTCTTTGTTAACTTTGAGGACTTGCACGTCGTGTAAAGTTGTACAAAAATTGTTTCCAAATAAAGGCCAGGGTATGTATTGTAGAATGAATAAATGGAAGCATTTCTGGATAATGTTCATTATGTTGCTTTAAAGTGTGTTGTTTCCTGTTGTCCCTAAGCAGAGAGAACTTAACCAACCGATTCTAAAAACTGGATATTTGGCAACTAAGGGAATGTACGCTTGAAATTCGACTATAAATTACTAGAAATTAATTTTTAAAGTAACTTTTTATTTACAGTTCTTTAAACTTGAATTTTAGATCACGGATACGCAATGTCGGGGTAGGCGTGGTCAAATTCACTTAAAATTTGGTTTTAATGTTTAGAATGTTATATTTATCAAATATGCCAAGTTTCAGTTCGATATCTGCAACAGTAGAACTTTATGCCAATTATTTGGTTTTTGGCCCTCAGTGCATTGTATTAATACAGTTTCGGTTCTGAGACCAGTCTCTTTGAAAATATTGCATCCTATATTCTTAGAACCTCATTATAATGTCATGATAACCTTTGAACGGAAAAGTTCTTCTGTTATCCATTTCTGTTCAAGTGAAACACAATGAAAAATGCAACTCTGTTAAAAATCCTAAGCTAAAAAAGGAGTCAAACTTAAGCACATCGCAAAAATCTGTTTAAAATTTTTCTATCGATATAAATTTAAAATATTTTAATCATGCATTTTAAAATTATTATTCAAATTTAAGTAATATTCTCCATAAATCAAACCATCAGGCTGGCTCGAGGTATCGTTATACTGTCACATAACTTCAAAAAGCAGTAAGACAACACACCACAAAGGAGGCTAGTTGATCGTACAGCTGTTTCCATGGGTAAAATGTAAAATTTTAAAATTTGTTGGCGCCAAACAAAAGGTATAACTTTCAGCCCTTAAGCCGCTGGTATAAATTTGGTTGGAAGAGGTTTCTGTGACACCCCGTATATGTGTCAATTGAATCTGAAATTGTATGTGGTACCCATTACCGAAAGAACATTTGTCATGTGTAAATGATGTTATAGATTTCTTCGAAAATTGTCAAAGAGAACATGAATCGACAAATGGGCTCAAATTTTGGAAACGTCAAATAAACGTGGACTTAAAAATATTGCCCTGATTATACTTGCTGTTCCAGAAACTCGGGTCAGTTGAACGGGGCTTTTCAACACTTAAGATTTATCTTTCTGATCAAAGAGCTGGTATAGATGAACAGCTCCTAGTAACAACCAATTCTTCAGATATCAATTTACCATAATGAACTGTATTGTCTACTTTGGTCCAGATACCTCATGTGGGACAAAGTTTCGACACTCTTGCTAAATTTTTTGTATATCTGCAACCAGCGCGAATTCTAAAAAAAATGCAAGAATTTTGAGTTCTAAATCCGATTCAAAAATTTTAATAATTGAAAAACGTTGTCTTATTGCTACCACTTCTATTCTTCATTAAAAAATTTATATATAATATTAGCAACAACAACTATAGGTATCATTTAATTTTTAAATTATTTTCCCACTTTCGAAATTTGTTCCCCTCCCACTTTTTTCACCTTAAAAAAATTGGTCACTCTAATGAATGTTCAACAATTGTATGTATGCCTTTAAGAAAGGCAAGTAAGCGTAGAATGTTTATTTTACGGGGTGTAATTTTGTGTCTTCGCTAAGAAATCGGTTGGACGCAAAACCAATGTCCGATCTTTCGTTATATTTTCAATAAGAATAATAAATATTCAGGAATTATTTATTTAGAAGTTGGCTCAACACACATTTTGTTCGAAATCCTTCAACTGCTCCAACAATCTGAGTGATTGTACAGTGTGGCTTATGTATGACACTGCCATAACTGACTATCAGTTTTCTGGTTTAAGTCGAGAACATTTGAAATATTACACCGAATGTTTTAAGACTGAATTGAAACTTTTTTATTTTGAATATTTCCAATAAGATTAAGGACCCATTTTTAAAGTGACAATTTTTTCCCTATGTTTTAGTTTCTGAAAATATCTAAAATATCATTTTTTTCTATTCCTACAGCCGAACGCGAGGAGATTATGTTGTACATACAGCGAGTCAGCTCACGCTTGGCCACTGTGGAACTAAATGTGCGGACTGTGCGCGACACTTCCCAGGAGGATTCACTTAGTCAGATAAATGCTTTAATCGATACCATGATTAAAATGGGCGATCCGGTTATTGGCCGCCAACGTTGCCAGCTATATTTGAATGCCTGCTGCAGCAGCACCATGGATCCGTGCGGACATTTGGATACTCTGCCCGAAGCGGATTTGGGTCCAATTGATAAGAAATTCGAAAGTGCTCTATTGGGTTGCACACTGGACGATCAGAAGAACATTAAGAAACGATTGCAGGCTTTGATGGGATATTTGAATAAGCAAACTGTTAGCAATTAATATTTGTTGATTTAGTCCATTTTTTGGGCCAAGTTTGCGAAAAAAAAGAATGTCAAGAAAATTATACATGAATAGCATTATTATAAAACCAAAAAAAATCAATCAAATTACATCACAGTGAAACGGAAAATAAACAACAACATAATACACAAATCGTATAATTTAACTTCGACATTTTGCCATAAGTTGTAATTTGTTTATTTATAACTTAATGTTTAAATTATTGTGTTTAAAAATAGTTTATGTTATAGCTGAATTTATGGGAATGTTCTTCATTAATTTATCTTATCTATAAACGAATAAGTAACTAAAATTTGCTATCGAATCGAATCTTAAGTTTTTGTCGCATTTTCACAATAAACCGGGATAGCAAATATCCTGAGGCTTAAGCACACGATCGCTTAAAACCCAAACAGCGCCTTCGGCTCCAAAAAATATTTGCTGTATATTTTTGGAAGTTAAGTAGATGATTTCGTTGCCCTCTGTAGTGAGATTGGCCAATTGAGAGCAACGCACCACTCGCACCACCGCTCCAAATTTGGGCATGACATAGAAAAGTGAACCGGAACCCAGGTGATCTACCAGCATGCTACGACTGGTGCCTAATAAGCTGCCCAGACGCTTGAGTTGTATGGATGAGGGAAGCTTCAGAGCATTATGCTCCCCATTTAATTTCAATCTTCTTTCCGAACTGTAGAGTCCACCATCCTGATCGGCTACTATTAGTTCACCTTCAAGTCCAAATGTGAAATCCATGGGTTTGACAGGAAACGTCTGAGGCATGGTCTCATATTTGTTACTCTTGAGCCCGCGACGATGCCAGGTCTGTTCCAGTATATCATAGGCCAGTATCAGGGGTTTATTACCCAATATAAAATAAATATGACGCTCCACTTCACAGCTACTGGCCTTGGGTCCCATTTGAACCACCAAACTCTGGGTATCATTCACTCCTATGTACTGGCCACAATCAATTCTCAACAATTCCGCATTGTTTCGTATTAAATCGAAAACAAACAGCTTGGGTGTGCACTTGCTTCCCGGCCAGCCCACATCCATGACCCACAATCGACTCATACTGTCCACCTGTGTCCAGTGAGCCTGCTGCAAAAGTGTGCAATCCACATGAACGCCATTGGCATGCACCTCCACACTGGGAAAGATTACAGTTCGCATGGGCAAATATGAAACGGGCCATTGTACCTCAATCAAAGTGGGAAAATCCTTACTCTCCACACTAATACTGAGAAACACTCTCGAGAAATGCATGGACAAATGACGCACATTATAATTGGAGCCATTTAGACTCGCCTCGGGCAACAACCAGGCTCCATTCACCGACGCTTGGCAGAGAATTAAACTTATGCAGAGCAGACTGGGTGTCAACATCGTTGAAGAACGTTTGGGAACTGAACCGACTGAAACTAAATGTTGACGTTAAAGAAATGGCTTAAAAGTGTCTAGCTCAGCACTTGGTATCATATGTCACCAGAGCGACGGCGACATGGAAGTAACGGCGGCCTGGAAAATGCATTTCATTCTCTGTTTACCTATGACGTTTGGGCCAGAAGAAAAGCGACTTACCAAAACAAAAACAGACAACGATCTCTGATTAATATGAGTCAGAGTAGTGGTAAAGCTTCTATTCAGTTGTTTGACCTGCAGTAATAAAGACTACCGAAAATATATCTGGAAGGATCTGTAAACAGTTGCATAGTCGGCCAGCCTGTACATTGTTTTATTACATATGAGGAAACATTTTAGCACAATGTGATTGTTTTAGTGACTTTTTTTGATTATCAATCGAGGATCTTTTTAGCATGCTCTAGGTCAATAAGTTATGATTTTGTTCATAACTTTTTTAAAACAAGACACGCACAACACCACAAAGGAGGCTGGTTGACTGTAAAGCGCTATTTCATGAATTTCCACAATTAAATCATCAGCAGTCTTGGCTTATCTTTAATGAGCTGGGTAATACTACCTCATAAGTCATGACATAACTCCTATGACCGCTTGGAAATCCCAATAGCAGGCTTGTAGCAAAATCCGACATCAGCTACAATCGCCAAAATCCCTGAGTGTGTGCATACCTCGTACCGACCCTTTTGTTGTTAGTGGGTAAAATTCTCTCCCCGCATTTGACACAGGCGTAAATTGTTTGAATTGCCCAAATGCAGGGTTTTTCTTCTTTTTTTTTAATGAAATTATTATTTTAGTTTCTAGCAACTGCGTCGCGACCACGAATTTTATCACAATGTGATTGTTTTATATAGTTTCAGGGAATTTCCCCCACTAACAACAGAACAAACACTCAAAGCTTTAGTGATTTTGGCGATTGCTGCTAATGTCGGATTCTACGATTGAAACATTTCAGTTTTCAAACTAATAAGAAAGGGTAGTTTCTAAATAAAGAAAACAGGATAAGAATAAACTACAAAAAAAGTATAAAAGTCGGTCAAGCCCTACTGTAATATACTTTGCACCTGCAGTAGCAGCTTAAATCAGCGGCAGCGATCATTCTTTTGGTCATTCCGTCAGCAAATCGATAAATAATACTAATTGCAAAATATGTGTATATGAGATATGAATTTTTTCAAATTGCGTGGGCGGGAGGGGTTGTGGCAAAAATTAGATATAAACTTGACATGTCAAACCTCTTACCATCTCTAAAATCTGTATTTCATACAGACGGACAGACAGACCAACCGACACGGCTTAATCAACTCGACTGTTGAGGCTGATCAAGAATATATCGCTCACTTACTTCAATACTGGCATAACTCAAAAAATACGATTTTTGACTTGATGATGCAGAAATATACGCTGTATTGTGTCCTTTTTGTTGTAAAAATTTTCATATTGATATCTCTTATACTTTTCAAGTGAGATCAAAATATGTCGAAAAATAATTTTACAGGTTCATTTTCATGTTATTGCAAG
Source organism: Lordiphosa stackelbergi (assembly GCA_018904235.1). NCBI lineage: Eukaryota > Metazoa > Arthropoda > Insecta > Diptera > Drosophilidae > Lordiphosa > Lordiphosa stackelbergi. The sequence goes on along the minus strand of JAEIFU010001676.1, from coordinate 29,324 downwards.
AGCGTCATATCTCAGTTGTCCTGCCGTCGATATTGCGCAGACATACTTCCGTTTAGTTAAAACATCATATTTTTAAGTTTTATTAATGAGCATTTTAATTTTAAATTATTTTACTAGATCAACTCGAAACTAAAAGAATCATTTTTTTCTGAATAAACCTATTGAGAACTTGAAAGGCGTTTTTCTCAAAATGAATTATTTTTAGTTATGCCAGTATTGAAGTAGTCAGTCTCCTTCCCATTGCATATAAGGTTCTGTCGCGCATTATTTGTGAACGTCTTAAGCCGCTTATTAACACACTGATTGGACCTTATCAGTGTGGCTTTAGACCTGGTAAATCCACCACAGACCAGATATTCACACTACGACAAATCCTGGAGAAGACCTATGAGAGAGGCATCAACACACACCATCTATTTGTTGATTATAAATCAGCCTTCGACACGCCGATAAGGTCAAGGTTTTTTGAAGCCTTGTCTACCCTTGGTATACCAGCAAAGTACGTTCGTCTTTGCATGATGACGTTGAGAAGTACACAAAGCTCCGTCAAAATAGGAAAGAACCTTTCCGAACCATTTGATACCAAGAGAGGTTTTAGGCAGGGCGATACCTTATCGTGTGACTTCTTCAATCTACTGATGGAATATATACTGCGCCGGTGCCCACATGCCAACAGAACGGGCGCCTTTATTTATAAAGATCTAATGCTACTCGCATATGCCGATGATATCGACATCATCGGCAAAAACGAACGGGCGGTAAGCAGGGCGTTTTCAGAGATTGAGAGGCAGTCAGAACTGATGGGTTTAGCGGTAAATGAGGACAAGACGAAATACCTTGTATCCGCGGACAAAAAGTCCTTGCGTCTTGGACAATCTGTTACAATGGGAGAATACAACTTTAAAGTTGTAGAGGATTTTGTTTACCTCGGAACGACGATAACCAGCGACAACAACATCAGCCTGGAAATCCGACGAAGAATCACTCTTGCAAACCGATGCTACTACGGGCTAAGTAGGGAGCTCAAGAGCAGAGACCTCAAGCGAAGAACAAAATTAGCCCTATACAAGTCGCTTATCATCCCAGTCCTGCAATACGGCGCAGAAGCATGGACAATGACAGCAGCGGATGAAGCGGCGATTGGCGTGTTTGAACGAAAGATTCTTCGGAGGATTTATGGACCTTTAAAAGTTGGCGATGATTTCCGCATTCGAAATAATGACGAACTGTATGAGCTCTATGGGGACACCTGTCTGGTCAAGCGCATAAAGCAACAGCGGCTGCGCTGGTTAGGACATGTCACCAGGATGGACGAAGAAGCTCCAGTAAGGAAAGCTTATTATTCGAAGGCGGCTGACTACGGAGGAAGAGGCAAGCAGGGGAGACCTCGACTAAGATGGGATGACCAGGTTCGGGCAGACATTGCCAAGCTTGGTGTGACCAACTGGTCCCAGCTCGCACGGAGCAGAAGCGACTGGCGGACATTGATTGCAGCGGCCGAGACCGTCGAACGGTTGTGATGCAAGCATCGGGCCAATCAAGAAGAGAGAAGAAGAAGAAGTATTGAAGTAAGTTAGCGATATATATTCTTTGTTGGATCGGAAATGATCCCTTTTCCATGTTACATACTTTTGCACAAACTTTATATACTCTGTGTACTTTTGGTGCAGAGTACAAACAGTAAAAATAATAAGAAAAAAATAGAGGAAAGCTAACTTCGGCTCGACCGAAGTTTATATACCCTTGGAGCATGGTATATGCTGCCAGTTTGTTATATGGCTATACGATATATTCATCCGATTTTGATCAAATACTCCAATATTGTGTTGAAATAGATAACATAACTATCTGGAAAGCATAAAGACGCTACCATTGAAAACAAAAAAAGTTTTTCTCACTAAAACTACTTTTTTGGACCGATCGTTCCTATGGCAGCTATACGCTATAGTCATCTGATTTTAATCAAACTTGACGGAATTGTGTGGTCGTATATAATATTGGTCTGTACAAAGTTTGGGAGCGCTAGCATTGGAAACAAAAAAGTTTTTCTCACTAAGACTTTTTTTCAGATTTATACTTTGTATGGCAGCCATACTATATCGTTGCCCGATTTTGATAAATCTCTTTGAAATTATGTGTAATCCTATGGCAGCTATATGCTATAGTCATCCGATCCGGCCGGTTCCGACAAATACCCTCTCCAAGGGTATAAAAATGAGATTGATAAATAGAACTGCAATAAGTGAGAAAAGATAATAGAAAGATACTAATTAGACTTAAGTGCAGATATAATTTACCAAAAAGACCAAACGAAAACTATATTTCCTTCTAGATTGGGATAACAATTTCACTTAGTTTACAGTATAATTGCTTCAATCTAAATTAACCCACTTCGAGTTAGCATGTACCTATATATTCTAAGTTATCTGATATTGTTTACGTAATCTAATCAAATCGTCTTGATATGGATTACTAATACCAATATACGATTCTTATTTCCTGTTTTAAAGGTAAAGCCCCTTTTGATACGAGTGTTTTGTATATGCCAAAAGTAATCTATCTCCATGTTGTTTGTCCATTAATATAGTATCTTACCAATTTGTCAATTTCATTATCTGGTCTTACTTCAATTTCTCTTTCTACAAATCATCAAAGAAAAAATAGAATTCGTATCATCAGTATTGTCTTTGCTATTTTAATCAAAGATTGTTTTAAAATTTATACCTCATAAAAAGAGAATGTGGTTTGAGGTGGAGTCAAGTTCCTAGCATTTTCCAACAATGGTTTTATATTTATAGGAGGACCCTTAAGCTCCCTAGATATAAGACTGTCTTAGACTTTGGTTCTCTCTCAGTATATTATTTATACTAATATCAAGTCGCATGGTTATTGTTTGTATCCGGAGGTGTTGGTTTTTTGGCCTTAAAATGTACCACAATGCACACAACTCCGATGACAAACTGATATCAGATAAAAGCAAATTCAACACCAGTAGTACAACAATGATGACGACAACGATAAACGCCACGCTATTGTGACAAAAAGTCTAAGTTTAAAAGTGTAAGCTCTCCCCCTGGGCAAGTGCTAATTATGGTGTGTGGGTTTTGTTATCAGTTGATTGTTTTTTTTATTTTTGTTACTTCAACGATATGATTAAAGCTTTTCGCGCCTCAATACTTTCCACTTGGCCAGTGAGTAACCGACAATTCAGTTGTTATATTGTTTTGGTCAACGACACACGCGAACGGAAACCAACTGCATCACGGATTTTTGCTGATATATATTCAATACATATATATCTTTTATTTAAAGCAATACAGGTTTAATTAAAAAGCCCTCAACATGTGCAATTGTCTGTTGGAATGCCTAAAGTGCCCTGGCAAATTGGTTTGCTGGTAAGTTTACAATTGGACTTAATGACTCATTAAAATAATCTATCTGCAATTTATCATGACATGAAACACTTTCCATGTTCAGCGAAAATCGGAATGACATGTTGCATTATCTATAAATCGATTTTTGTTACATGTGTATTATATAGCGACTGCAGTTTGGTAGATAAACTACTTAAAGCTAGCAGGAGTATTAAAATGTACAACTTTTGTATCAGAAGATTCTTTAGATAGTACAACAAATTTAATTTTATAAATGAAACATGCCAAAAGGATAATTTTAACTTCGACAAGAAAAGCAAGTTTTTTTTTAAATATATTTCTATCGGGACTGCAAATTAGTGTTGAGTGGGATTGTATATGAGTGAGTGAACAATATTGAGTTGTTTAATTAACTGAACAAGTTCATGTTCTTCTTGAATTGTTCATTTTTGTTCAGTGTGAGTTGTTCAGCTGCTTGAAAATTTAAGAATAAAATTTATAGTGAACATTTTGAATCTTCTTCATCATTTTGAGAAGATCTAATGCACACAGAGTAAAAAAATAAAGGACATTGGACTCAAGATCAGCACAAACGTTACCAAAAACAGGGCATGAACGATTATCTCATTTGTAGTACAATATTCTCACTTCAGAACGCAAAATTATGATTTAAGTTGATATTGTTCCTTTTTAAGAACATATTCAACTCAACTGGAAGAATTTAATTGATTTAGAATAAGGTTTTACGCGAACTCCTTACATTTTGGGACTTCTCGTACATTCTTTGGACTCGCAAGAAAGTGAGGCACTATTAGTTACAAGCGCTGCATATGCGCTGCCCATATTCCAAAGGTTAAGAGACATCGTTGTACAACAAACTTCAACGACCAACTACTACTCCACCCGACTTGGTTCATTTGAGTCATTCAGAAAATCACAAGAAGAATTTTTCGGGCTTAATTGGGAATAGAACTATGGACTTTCTGCACTTAACGAACAAATTATAGAATAGCGTGCTAGCACATTCCGCCGTTACTTATTTATGAATCAAGACTTGTAGTCTGCTACTTATATTTTTCTGTGTGGTGGTTGAGTTGAGTACATCTTTACTCATTTCAAAACCACTTTTTTAACATTTGTTCTCAAAAATTTGAACATCTTGTTTTTATTTTAATTCATGGAAACTAGTTTTATGATCTGGTTTTCCCTCTGTGCAGAGTTATTATGAAATGGATTTGGATTACTGTTCTTATCGCAAAGAGCTTTCATATCACTATTCTTAGAATCAATTTTAAGTTCCTAAGAATATAAAGATTGCGGTCTAACAGGCTGGTTAAATTAATGTTTACGGGTTTTTCATTGACCCTATTCTGTGACGATACTGATATATATATTAAATATGTGCAAAAGTAGGTAACCAGGACCGTCCGCCGTATGAACAAACAGATCTCAGCGATGGTAAGAGATAGAGGTATGGGACATAAACTTCTTATACTTGCAGGCAGATGAAGTTTATTTTCAATTTCGCAATTTGGAAAAACGTCGGATCTCCCACAGTTTTGTAGATAGATGGTTCATACCTTCTAGAGATAGTTAGTAATTAGCATTATTGATCTATTTGCTAATTGCTAATTAAAATGATAAAGATCAAATGAACGATTCCCAAGTTATAAGCAAAACAGACCAGTCCAATATTGATATATGATATGATGATATTTCCGTGCAACTTTTCGTTTCAATCTTAGTTCTATTAAAAACTAACATCGAATAAAGTACGCTTAACTTTTCACACATTTTATTATTAATAATAATTAATCAACTAATCTTATCTATTTTTATGTATTTTTCAGTTGCTGTGAATGCGCCTGTAAAATGATTTTGAGCATACTCTGCTCATTCATTGTCCTGTTGGTCATAATTGGTGTAATTGTTTATTTCACTGTATACCACAACAAGGATAAGGGTAGTCCCGCAGATGAACTTACCACACTTGCACCCATAATCAAGCGAAGCATACGTGACTACTTTAAGAAGGAATATTAAGCCACGAAACTAGACGAAAAGAATTTGTAATTTAGTTTAAGTTTATACTTATAATAAAACTCTCAAAAAAAAAGAAATACAACGAACCCTAAACGAAACTATTGTACTTGTGTGCGTGTCTTACAATCTAATCTGCTCATGATGGGATCCTTCTTCTTATCTATTGATTGTTTGAACTGAATTGTATAGTTTAGCTATGGGCAATCTAGAGCTTTTTGGGTGGGTTTAGGCAATAAACATCTATAACTGAGTCAGAGATATAAGAAGTGTCTTTCCGGTAAATGAGTTGGCCAAGTATATAAAACTTATAAAAGAGCACGCAAGAGAGTACATGGTGTAGGGAGAGTGAGAGAAGTCATGCTGGGAAACCCTTATTTACTACGTCTGGTTTTCACTTTTTCTGTACACCATATTGAGGATCAGGTAGCAGACACTAGACGAGGGTTGAAAATTTCTTTCGTCTTGCGTCAATCACTTTGCAATTTCAGTTCAGTTTACTTTTAGCCCGCATCAGGTTTGCCATGTCCCTGAATACCACTCTCTACTACACTGCCATGGAGGAGTTTTTCATGGACTTCCTTAATCTGGAAGACGAAGAAGAACATGTTGAAAATCAAACTCGAAGTAAATTCGAACCGTACATAAACACACCCAAGCGCTTGGTACGCCTACGTCAGCATAATTTATTTGCTCAGAAGGATACCAGCAACTCCAACAATTTTGTTATCTGTCGACGGTCGCCCAAACTCGGTACCAGCTTGCCAGAAAAGGATTTATCTCCAAGCAAGCGTAAAGATTTGCAAGGACTGGAAATATTGCGTTTGCGAAAAGAAAAAGTGGAAAACGAGCAAAAGAAACAACAGCGACGTCTTACCATAAGAATTTAAATTCTCTTTATTGGACCCAGAACGAACTGATCGGAGTGCTTCCTGGCTGTATGCTTTAGTTTTAGCTTTAGTTTCTTTATAAGTTCTGTTAAGTATGCAATATAAATCGAAATTTTACTGCAAGCTTTTGGTTGAGCTTTTTTGTGCTGAAAGTTAACACTGAGAGAAATTTTTGGGGGTTGGAGTTTCTTTGATTTAGTTTAGACTTGGCGAAAAAGATTAAGGTGAGAGTGTTCGAGTATGAGGTGATATATGATTGGGTTATGTATATTACCTATACAAAAAAGTTGTACAGAATTTTTTTGTTTTGTTAAAAATTTGTTACAAATTCATTTTTCAAAGTCTTGTCCACCTCTTTTTCCCATCTTTAAGCAATTTTCGGATACCATATCGTAAAAAACGATCCAAGAATCGATACATTTTTGGAGTTCTTCAAAGAGCGAAAGTGCTGATGATTCAAGGGCATACGTCATCAACGAAAAATAATAGTGGTCGGAAGGGGCAATGTCTGGGCTATACAGCGGGTGGGGTAGGACTTTCCATTTCAGCGATTCAAGGAATTTTTTTTAAATTACCTCCACTTCTCAACTCAAACGCATCAATTGAGTTTGGTAGAGTTGCCCTGTGTGTGTGTGTCAGATAAGCTGACAATTTACTCTGCTATTTGTAAGTTTATGTGGCTTATGGCTCTATGTAGAATATGAGAAATCGGCCCTTAAACATTTAGAGGATTAGAGGGTTGATAAAATCATATTAGAGCTTGGATTATCGGACGTTTTAGCGGACTCCAGGTCAACAAATCATGGAGAAATGAGCATTAGAGATAAGTGAGAATGAACAGCAGATTTATTTTAGACGGAAGCGACTGCACAACCGTTTAGTCTATTGATTTATGTTTGTTTAAATCTCTTAAAACAAGACACACACACCAAAAAGTAGGTTGGTCTATTGTACAGCTGTTTCAAGAACCTCCGTTCAGTCATTGGCTGGCTTTGCTTATTTCATCTACCCATCGTTAGTAAAAAAATTTTCTAACTGATCATTTTTTTTCGTTTTACTTTGGTTTCAAAAACATGTTTGGGAACGTATAAAAAGCAAAATATTTTTATTTTTGTTTATTTTTTAAAATGCTTAAATTTTAAAGAAACATTAATAAAAAATGTTTGAAAATTAGTTGTTGTATTCGCGTTTTACTGAAGTTCTACTTTTGTAACATATTTTTCAGCTTTGATGGACTGTAAAAAATGCACCCACATTAGTCCACGCTTCAAGAGTGAACTTTTGGGTAAAACACATATTTCTAAATAAAGGAGAAAATATCAATATACTTGAATAAATTATGTGTTGAGAGCGGGCCGGTTTCGCCTTGCAAAAATCGTAACTTTTGAACGGAAAGAGACATTTGAAAGGAATTTTTCAAATATTTCTTTCCGTTCAAAAGTTAAACTTTTTGCAACGCTAAATCAGCGTAACCTGCCAATGTTCGTCGTACACATTTAAACTCAAAATAAATCGAATTTGTGTAAATAAACTTAAAACGAGAAGGCCAAGCTAACTTCGTCTTTGCCGAAGTTTTTATACCCTTGCAAATGTTATAATACATCAGAGTTTAAGAACGCCAGCATTAAAACAAACAATTTTTCTAAATAAAACCCACTTTTCGACCGCTAGTTCCTATGACAGCTATAAGATATAGTCATCCGATTTTGACCAAAACTTCCAAATCTTTATAAAAGCGTATAATATTAATAATCGCTGATGTGAGACACGTTAACATTAAAAACAAAAAGTTTTTCTCATTAAAACCCACTTTTCGACCGATAGTTCCTATGACAGCTATAAGATATAGTCATCCGATTTTGACCAAAAACTTCCAAATCTGTATAAAAGCGTATAATATTAATAATCGCTGATGTGAGACACGTTAACATTAAAAACAAAAAAGTTTTTCTCATTAAAACCCACTTTTCGACCGATAGTTCCTATGACAGCTATAAGATATAGTCATCCGATTTTGACCAAAACTTCCAAATCTGTATAAAAGCGTATAATATTAATAATCGCTGAATAAAAACAATTTCCATAAAACATTTCGCCGCTCGTTAAGGTATCGTGAAGAACACGTTAACATTAAAAATCAAAAAGTTTTTCTCCATTAAAACCCATTTTTCGACTGATAGTTCCCATGGCAGCTATAAGATATAGTAATCCGATTTTGACAAAAAAACTTCCAAATCTATAAAAGCGTATAATATTAATAATCGCTGAAGTGGGAGACGTTAACATTAAAAACAAAAAGTTTTTCTCACAAAGACCCACTTTTCAACCGATAGTTCCTATGGCAGCTATAAGATATAGTCATCCGATCCGGTCGGTTCCGACATATTAGCAGTGTGCAGTAAAAGAAGACTCTGTGCAAAATTTCAGCTCGATAGCTTTAAAACTGAGAGACTAGTTTGCGTAGAAACAGACAGACGGACAGACGGACGGACAAAGCTCAATCGACTCAGCTCGTCACCCTGATCAAGAATATATATAGTTTATAGGGTCTGAAATGAATATTTCTATGCGTTGCAAACATCTGCGCAAAAAGTATAAAAAGGTCAAGAACTTTGCATTAGCCTTTTTATTGGTGCTAATGCTGATTTTGTTGCAATTTTTCGTTTTCAAGATAAATGCAAAAAAAAAAGAAATTCGCACGGGATAAAAACAGAAGTGGTTTTCGCGGGCAACAATTCAAAAGACATTTACAGCGAATCCTGAGGCATCATATTAATGCGATTTTTTTTTACTCTTTGTACCCTTAGAAAGATTTTAGATAGCAAAAGTATATGTCATCCTATAGGTACTTTAACAAAAAATAAAGGGAAGCTAACTTCGGCTCGACCGAAGTTTATATATATATGCTTGGAACATGATATATGCTGCCAGTTTGTTATATGGCTATACGATATATTCATCCGATTTTGATCAAATTATGTGAAATTATGTGAAGTTATGTGAAATCATAGAAAACTTAAAAATTCGAGGGTTGGAAGCGATAGCATTGAAAACAAAATAGTTTTTCTCACTAAAAATTCTTTTTGGACCGATCGTTCTTATGGCAGCTATATGCTATAGTAATCCGATTTGAATCAAACTTGACGGAATTGTGTGGTAATATTGACCTGTAAAAAGTTTGGGAGCTATAGCATTGAAAACAAAATAATTTTTAACACAAAGACTTTTTCCAGACCTATCGTTTGTATGGCAGCTATACTATATAGTTTTCCGATTTAGATAAATCTCAGTGAAAATATGTGAAATCATAGAAAACTTATAAATACGAGGGTTGGGAGCGATAACATTGAAAACAAGAAAGTTTTTTTCACTAAAACTACTTTTTCAACCGATCGTTCCTATGGCAGCTATATGCTATAGTCATCCGATCCTTCTTGAGTCTACACTGACGACCAGTAATCCAGAGACGTACCGACTCATCCCTACACTAACGACTGGTAATGCAGAGTCGCACCGACGGTACGTTTTGCGGACATTCCCATAGAAAATTCGTTAGGCAAATAACATGGCTGGTGGTTAGGCTGGTGGCTGGTAGTAACGATTCGTTAGCGGATTCGTTAGATCCAGCCGTAATAGAGGGTTCCTTCTGTGCGTTACACACATCCGGACAATTTCAATATACCCTCTCCAAGGGTATAAAAACCAAAATTAATGTCCAAATGGGAAAAACTACGCTAGAGCGGCCGTGAAACCGAATATGTCGAAATAAGTTATAAGTAAATGTAAGATTGGCGTACATTAGTTCAAATTGATTGGTTCCCTATGAAAATATGATACCACCTTTTGGTGGAAATGCCCATATTTATAAATAACTATACTTTTCTTCTGGTTTTTAACCCACCTAAATAGCTGCATCGTTCTGTTTTTTAGATCATAAAACTTTATACTCAAATTTATAGATATGATAACAAAATGCTTTCGCTAATAAAAAATGTGCGCTCATTAGGGCAACGGCCTTTTAGGCGTTTCTTTTAAATCCGATTTCTTTCACCTTGAGTTATTATTAAAGAACACAACTATACAGCAAACCTTGAAGAGTCTTTCTCTACACTCGTTGTTTTGCCTTGAACACTTAAGTAGCTTCTTAACAAGAGTGGCAAAGTTAATGAAATCATTAGGAAAGGTTAATCTCAAAAATCCTAGAGGATTAGTGAAGAAAGATCCTTGAGTTAGTTCAGTGTACCTTTAAGTACTTCTAGTCATAACTGCCTAACTAATCAGCCTGCATGACAGGCAAAAATTTCTCAATTTCACTTATCAGCACATCAACTATAATTAATTTATGAAAGAAAATGTAATTAAGACTTAAATGATTTGCAAAAAATTGTGCTCCTGTTTTTGCACCTAATTATGAACAATTCTATGAAAATATATTTAATGCAAATCATTATTTTGATTATGTGCAACGTAGAAAAGGGAGACCCTCAATGACCTTTTCGGAATGACTGGGACTTGTGCAACATCGATTATAGTTCCGCTTTAAAACACGAGCGAAACTATATTCAACGACCCCCACCATCACCACATTACACACATACCCGGCGTATGTTTATCTCGCAACGTCTCGTTTTCTAAAACAAAAAGTTCATGACGATGCGTCGTCGTTCGTATTATGGGGGAATCTCGTGGCCAGCTTATAACAAATGATTTTGTAAAAATCGCTGAGGCTATAGTTTTTGCAGGATTTTCATGAAATTCAGATTGTAGCTAGCTTAGAGCCTCATCTATAGGCCTGCCAAAAATCTTCCAAATGTCTTCCTTAGAAAGCCTTAAAATCAGCAAAGTTTACTACATCCAAACACCTTCTTGGATTTTCTTCATTTTTAAAAAATCAGATACTTCAGGGATATATCTAGACATATTCCAAATTTGAGTAAATTTAACGACTTCTTTCATAGAGAAAACATTTAACAAAATACAATTTAAATCGTTCATTTGTTGTAAACAAACTACAAGTCGTATTTTGTGCTAGCAAATCATTTTTAGCTTTATCAACAAAGCAAACCCAAACACACGCGGCCGGTTGAAATAGTGAGTGCGGGTAAGAGCGGAAGAGAGTAGAGGGCACCCATCAGCCGGTTGTGAGAGCATTGTCGTCTGTCCACTTTTGATAGTTGGCATTCATTCAATTAAGTTGAAGAGAATGCGAGAAAGGGGAGTGAGACGTTTTGCACGTGCACGTTTTGTTTGATCATAGGAACGGGTCAATGCTAGGATATACATATATGTGATTTTGCCTTTTAGTGCAATTGTTGGCATATTATCTTCATATGGTAAACACTTAAAAAAGGAACCCTTATCAATTTGATTATGACTAGGTGTATTTTTATATTTGAGATTAATTTTCTATGTTTTTTTTTTGGATCTTATATTGCTTGTCATTCTCTACTAAAACTCTGACCTTGAATATTAAACTTGAATGTATTTAGAATAGCGCCACATTAGTCGGTCCTATGATTAGATCTAGGCTTTTGATAGCTTACATTTTACATTTGCATGTGCATAAATATTAATTTGATTACAACTCAATGAAATTCCAGTTTTATTCAGTTTTATTAAAAATAAATAAAATTTTAGGACGAAGCTTTAAAATTTTCTTCAGTGAATAAAAATATATATACATGGGTAAACTTCTGAAGCGAATTTTAAGGTTCCTTGAAATTTCAAAGTGCGCCAAAGAAAATTGGCAAAGTAGCTATCAAATAGATTTTAATTTAAAATGAACAATACGCAAGTTTCTAACACTATTGCACCATATTAGATAAATGATTTTTACCAAGAAAGGTTGCATCATGACAGGGATAGATTGTTACAAAATAGATGGCATATGAAGGATAGGTCTACAAATGGGATTTGGTAAAAAACAATCCAAATCATTATGAGCCCTGTTCCCGTTTTCGATTTCGATCAAATTTTGCGGAATCGGAATTGTTAAATGTTCTCGCTTCCAAAAACCGACTGTGTTATTTGACTTTTAACATCAAAATGAAAGATTTGACCGAATTTTTAATTGTTTCTTAGAAATCACAACTAAAACCAATTCCGATTAATCGGATTCGAAAGGGAACAGGCCTGAGGATTTCATAATTAAATTGAAAAAGTAAAAGAGTATGACAACCGTGAGATATTGGTTTTTAAATTGAACTTAAATTTAAATTCGATTTTGAAGAGAAAAGAGAGAAATTCCGGGATATAATCAGAGCTGCAAGCCAGTCTTGAACCAGTTCGAGCCCGTAATTCTGACGAATTTGTACTACAAACCGATCATTAAAACAAGCCACGTCTAAAAAATATTTGGATCACACGCAATTTAAGCTATTAAGGATGGCCCAAGCCTTTCGAACTTGTATCATTCAAAATGTGCTTACTTCAATCCATTTTGAGATTACATGTCCATAAATTAGAGAGGGAGAACAAAGAAATATAAGTAGAATTTTAGACATAATGCAACAAACCATGGGGATGATGGTGTGCGATGAGATGCCATTCCATTCGTGTTCAGTGCGCATGGTCGTGGGTTTGAATCCTAGTTGAGCCCAAAATTTTTTATTATTTCTTTGTTTCTCAGAAGTATGAAGAAAGGATGTCCTATGGGATTTGGCATTGCGGAGGAAAGGAAGAAGACTTATCTGTCCTGGGATCAAATCAATATTGTATTATCAAGCACAAATTAATCTCGAAGATGTTTAAAATGATCCAGCTTCCAGTGATTAATTTTTAGGTCGGAGTTGCGTCGCATTTTCAAATTTTTGCTATAACTTAAACCGTTTATCATTATCATTTCATCATCGATCATTTTTATTATAATTAACAAACTTGATTTCGTGCGTATAAGATTATCTTTCATACGGAATGTATGAGGGCGGGGGGGCGTATCGCCGCTGATGCTGTCGATATATAGTTTATGGGTCGGAAAGTATTGTGCAAACTTCGACTAAATACCTTTGTCGCGGTATAAAAAGGGTCAAGAATATTCAGGATTACGTTGTTATCATTACCGCTTGGGATTGATTTCATTCCGTGTGGATTATTATTTTTTTTTTTTTTGAATGCAGCTACTTTTTGTAATCTGTTGGATATTGTAAGACCAAATCTTTAAATTTTCAAAAATGCTATTTTCGGTTTCTTTCTCGTCCTGAAAATCGCCAGACTCTTTGTACATGACGTGAGGCGAAAAATATAAATATGCAACATTTTTTTAACTTGACTATTTATTGTACGATCTTTATGAAAATTTGAGGGATTATAGATATTGCAAATATAAATGTAAGTTTTAAATTTGATTTAAAAATTGAGGGAGCATTTCCACATTTTTTAATGGTAGAGGCGGGAGTGGGCGTGCCAAAAATTACATTTCGAATATGGTTGCTGTTGCTCTTCTAGTCTCTGAGATCTAGGTGTTCATACAGACGAACGGACAGACGGAGAAGGCTATATCGACTCGGCAGTTGATACTAATCAAGAATATATATACTTTATATGGTCTGCCTGTCCTTCTGTCTGTTACGTAGAATTGCATTCATTTTGCAATTCATTTTGAGAAAAAAACGTTTGAAGTTCTCAATGGATTTAACCCAGAAAAAATGGTTCTTTTAGTTTCGAGTTAATTAATTTAAATGCTATAAATTTAGAATGCTTATCGATAAAACATGAAAATATGATGTTTTAACTGAAAGCCGATGTATGTTTGCTCAATATCGACTGCAGGACAACTGAGATATGACGTTCTTGCATTAACATGAAAATGAACCTGTAAAATTGTAATGAGACATATTTTCATATCACGGGGAAAGCAATAGAGATATCAATACGAACATTTTTACACAAAATAGTACGCAAAACAGAGAGTATATCTGCATCACTAAGTCAAAAATTGTATTTTTTGAGTTATGCCAGTATTGAAGAAAGTGATATATATGATATATGGCTCCATGTAGAAGATGAGAATTCGGCCTTTAAACATTTTAATCATTTATAGAAGTTTGGAGGCTTGATAATATCATATTCGAGCTTCTATCACCTGACGTTTTAGCAGGCTTCACGTCAGTAAATCATCGAGCAATGAGTATTAGAGATAAAATGTACACTGCCTCTCAATTGTGAGTAGTTGTAAGCGATAGTCCGCATTGAGATACTTAAAATCCGCATTGAGATTTTTATAGTCCGTATAGGAACTCACATTGGTTAGAACGAGTTGGGCATATTCCCAAATGAAATCAGAGAGCGTAAGTGAAAGCGATAAGGCTGACTAATTTCTGACTATATATATAGTCTTGTTCATATCTCTTATAACAAGACGCACACACTCCACAAAGAAGGATGGTCGACTGTACAGCTGTCTTAAGAACCTCTCGGTTCTATCATAAGCCGGCTTTGACTATCTACTGCAAGTTGTCAGAGGCCATTGCTATGATTGTTTGGGAATTCGAAAGGCAGCAATAGTGCAAAAACTGACAACAGTCAACGCTAAGTTGACAGCAGTCTTTGCATTCGCCCGTCTATATTAGAGGAAGAAATTCGTTGCTTTCATTTAACATACTTGGTATAAGTTAATCAATAGTGTATCTTCCAGCAATCTTTCATTATTATCGATTTTATCATTGGATAAAACAAATATATGAGTCAAAAAAGTGCGCAAGACCTTTACTTGTATTGCAGGAACTGCGAATACAACAAATGCGACATTGTTAAGTTCTTTACATTGATTGTTTTTCCAAAACCTTTAAGCATAAAGATTGCTTTTCATCTTCATCAGAAGGTAAACAAGGTAAAGAATTATTCATAATATTTTCACTTTTATTTATAAGATCCTTTTCAATATTATACAATGAAGCAAAATGTTTCTTTATAAGTTTTTTTTTATTTCAAAGCTAAGAAATATTGGGAAATGTAAAACTTGAAAGATATTTATAGCACAAAGAAAAAAATATAAAAGATCATATTTTTTGAACCGAACCATTTTTTACTTTTTTCGGTTCGGTCGATTCAGAAAAAGAAAAGTTGTATCGCTCCGGTTCAGCGGTTTGCTTATTCCGACCGTTTGCAGCCCTGCTTAATCCCAAAACAGTCTTTAATCTAGTAATCGTACTTCCAATCAGAATTTTGTACTTGAATCAAGTATTTTCCTACTTACCGTATTATTGGCTCAGTTTATACTTGACTCAAGAACGAGAAGTTCTTGAAATTTTTCTGAGTGTACAGAGTACTTTTAGATGACACGTTATATTTTTGGTACAAAGTTCTAATATACTAGAGATTTAAGCTAAATAATCAGTTGGGTTGCAGCTCCTTTAAAAATCATAGTCATGTGGTACGGCGTGTTCTGTCAGCCCTTGCCGCCCAGATAGAGTAAGTTGCCAAAATTGAATATTGATTGAAGCTTATACTTCAAATGCTTTCTGCTACTCTTCCGAAATGCTTATAGCCAGCAAAAAGGGCGCTCCGCCGGTGGTTGGAAAAATCAATTGCTTTTTCATTTGACTTTTCACCTATGTTGTGTTATCAAGTTTTGACTCCCAAAACATTCCCACTTGTCAGAATAAACAAGACCATAAATATTCTAATTATTAAATATATATATTTATTTATTTAAAATCTAAGTAATACGCATTTTGTTTTGAGTAAACACAAATTAAAATTGTCTTTTGACATAATAAACCCCCAGTTCCGAAATTATTTCGTATATGATCTACGCTTAACATCTATGCGAAGACATCCGTGTCAGCAGTACAGACCTTGTCCCTCGTTCTGTTCCACATGATAATTGCAATACTGACGCTGAGTGGGCGTCAAGCCAAAAGTTTCCACTTCCGATTTAAATTGTTCCACACCGCCCACACCAGCCAGATAGCCATTCAATTTGGTGGCCACGTAGCTAGTCTGCAGCAATTTCGGATTCAAATTCAAAGAGGCAGCCAGATCCTTATGACCCTGAAGCCGATACTTTTGATGATAGCTAACGAAATGGAAGAGAATTAGTTTGCGGAACTCTGGTCAATTGTGGTTGCAACTTACGCCTCAGCCGCATAGAAATTCAGTTTGGGTGCAATTTCTGTAGTAATAATCTCAGGGGCACGTCGCACTTGTTCCTCCTTAATGGAGGCCTCAGCAATTTGCTTCTGTTCCTCATCGTGATAGAGTATCAAGGAGGCATATTGACGTTTAATGGGCGTTGTCAAGCCGTACTCATGATTGTTCCAGAACAAGTCCAATAACTCTTTGAAACTGACGACCGAAGGATCATAGTCAATTTCCAAAACTTCGGTATGGTCGCCCCTATAAAGAGATTACATAGTAAATTGAAGGATTAGGTTTTTAAATGTTCCGTTGCCACAATCTTACATTTTACGGTACGTTGGTAGCTCAGCACTGCCTCCAGCATAGCCAACAGTGGTACGCAAAATTCCTTTGGTGGCTCCATATAAAGATTCTGCACCCCAAAAACAGCCCATGCCAAAGGTAGCAGTGGATTTGTTTATATTCACATGATGCACAGGGGCAATGTTTAGTTCCTTTTGCTCATTGCGTACGGTGCTCTGAAAAGGTAAAAGAATACATTGAAAATTGAATATAAATAAAAGAAATTTGTCAACTATTTGTAGCCACACCAAGAACAGAAAGGTAAGCCCATAACCAAATCCCGGCAAGCAGCGCATTTTTTTCAACAAATCAAGCCACAGCTGTTTGCGATGTCGTCAGCAAAATGCCAACTTGGAAACTGGCCTCTCTCTCTCGCTCTTTAAGCATTTGCAGCTGTGGAACCTGCTGCTGCATCAGCTGTTAGCCGGTGCAGCTGACGTAGCCATTGCGCAGCTCCCCTCCACCTTCAGCCACCCACTTGGCAAATGCATGGCAAAATCAAGGTCATTTTATATAAAACTATTTTTCCAGAAAGTAAAAGTTTTTGCATTTGTTTAAACATAGTATTTATAAAAGATTTCATTCACTTTTTTATTGAAATAAATTTGAAAAAACTTGCCTTGAAATTACGAAAGAGACGAGCAAACATTTTGCTTCAATTATTGTATATGTAACTTGGCCAAAGGTAGGGAAGCAACTAAACTTTTTTGGCCAAAGCAAAAATTTTATTTGTTTGTTATTTGCTTGTGACGCATTAAAAATTCAGCAACCAACTGGCTTGAACGCGTAATCACATACAAAAAAATTGCCAAATTGTGACCTTGTTAGGGTTCAAGAAACTTGCTTGAGTTGGCGGTAATTTCAATTTATTTTGATCAAATTTAGTTGAGATATCAAATTGCTTTGTACAAAGGGAGACGGGTTTTAGTTCTCTTTTAAAATAATTTTGTGAAGATTTGATGAGGGAAGCATTAAAAGACATAAATAGAAAATATTTTTAAAATTTTTAAGATTTTATTAAATTATTAAAAAATAATTCTTAAAGCCTTTGATCAGAGAAGATGTTACCAAACTCATACAATTATTTTACAGGCCTTTTTTTATATAGTATTCTATATTGAGAAGCCATAGGCAAAGAGATTTTCCTTAAATTCGATTGCACGTGATATATTCAATAAAAAAAAATCAATAAAATGCAAAAGAATATAGAAAACTAAACGTATTTTAGTGCTTGTTTATGTTTCTTGATAGCATTTTGGTAGCAGTATATTTAGTGCAAAAAGACGATTCGATGCTCAATATATACTTCAAAAAAATCAATCAACGAAACGACTAACTTCGACTGCTTTTAATACAATGAGAATTTACAAAAAAATATGTTTAAGCAGTTAACTTTTATTATTGATTTTAGTCATATTCAAATATTTACACTAGTTTTGTTCTTATAAGTTTTAGCCTTATGAAGAACGCGACATTTGGCAAGTAAAATATTAGAAGCTAAAAACGAAAAATGAATATATATTCATATATTCCTCAGTACTGTTATGATAGACAAATTAAACATTAACGCGCGGGTCTTCTAGTTTAATTTATTTTTAATTTTTTAATAAAATGTTAAAAAAACTAAATTTTTTAAAAAATTTTTGAAACTCGGTGGACTATTCTGTGCAAATGCCCATATTCGAATTAGCCAATGGATAAAATTGAATCTAATCTTTTTGCACAACTCAATAAATTGTAGAGAATCAATGTATTTATCTGAAAAAACATAAATTTGCTACAACCTCTAAAAGAAATAAGTTCGAATAACTCAGTAACAGGCAGATATATCTCGAGCTGAGAAAATTTTAACAATCGGAAGCATCTTTTATGAAACATAAGTTTTTTACGAATGAAACTAGTTCTATGCAAAACAAGCAGTAAGCTTCAGTTTGAGAATATTAAAAAGGGCGATCATACAATCAAAGAATTCCCAAACAGGCAAGAACCATTTATTAAAAAATTCTTGGCTTGAAAACTCCTAAATTTTTGGATAGATACAAGTTTTTCACCGGGAAACAATCAGTAAAAGTAAATTTTAAAAATGGTTTAAAAAAAAATTTCCAGAACAATTTAGTAAAGAACAATTTAAGTGTGGATTTATGCAAAATTTTAAATCAATATTTTCCATTTTGAGTAGGCAAAGATGTGTAAATTTTGATTTGATTTTGCCTGCTCTTACACTGCTCAGCACATAACATGGCTCTTCTTTGACGAATTACATTTTCGTTTAAGAACTTATTATGAAAAATTTGAAGTTCATGGCTAAATTTGAAAAAAAAATTTACGCATTTGCATTTCTCAAATTTAGATGTATGAATTATCACAAAGTGATTGTTTTAGTGACCTTTTTGATTGAAAATCGTAGATACGATGTATGAATTATTTTTATTTTTGATCACTTTAACCAAAGAATGGCATGTCACAATTTACCCTAACAGCAAAATTTAACAGTTAAAAAAATTAAATCACTTTCAGCTCCTCAATTTGCCTTTTATACAAAATCATTTCAATCAAATAATTTGTTTTGTTAATCCCACTTGAACACTTTTCCACTTTTTAATGCTTACCAGATCCTTGAGTTCAGGATTTGAAACGGATACATTTTGAGTGATGGTCAGAGACATTTTGTTGCTCTAGTAGAATTTTTTTAAACGTGTTGCCTTTAGAAAGCTTCAAGCAAAACTGGTGCACCAATTAATCCGAACGCCTCAAATTTATACCCGCCGGTCGCTCAGCTTTCTACGAAGAAAAAGAGAACACAGCAGAAAGAGTGAGAGATGATTGGCACTCTCGCTCTCATAGCACAGCTTGGTGTGAGAGTTTCAAACAGCTTTTACACTTTTGTTGTATTTAATTATAATTATTTTTTATTGACAGTCTTTCTTGTAGGTTTTGTACAATAATTCTACTTATTGGGCTCATATTTTAAGCGACTTAAACGTAAAATAAAATCCAGCAAAAACATTTGAATTTTTAACTCTCTAGGATTCTGGGTAACATAGAAACCAGGAACGCCAGCCTTTTGTAAGGTAGATTGTTGATCTTTGACCTGGTAAAGGGGAAAATATGGTAAAGTAAATTGAGAAACACCAAATTCAATACATACTTTTTGATCTAAGACCTCTATGATTTTCTTATCCGATTCCGTTAGTTTTTTGGTATGCTTTATTTTCATTAATCCCAAAATGTGTGATAGTTCTTCTGGATCTTTGATTTTGCCACGCCATTCAGTGACCTGGAAATAATTTAAATTAATTTTACAGCGGTTGAAATATGTATTTTAAACAGTTTTTGGGCTTGAGATATTGAAAGTATCATTAAAATTTAATTAAATATGGGCATTTCCACAGAAAGGTCCACCGAGATTGAAAAAATTGTTTTTTTAAATGATTTTTCTTAACATAACATTGAAAACAAAAATCAAAATAAATACTAAAATGTATGTACATCTTTTCTGATTCTTTACTATAAGAAAATTGGCCTGAATACCGAAGATATGTCCATTACACTGTTAGACTAATGTTAAACTAATGTAAATAATTGAATATGATTGCACTCAAACAAAAGCTGCATTATTCCCCTATATTTAAAATTATGAATTTATTTAGATGCAGTCAAAAACGACTTCCATTTTTGTCGCGTGATAAATCCCATGATTTTTTTTTTTGTATATTTTTATCGTCAATTCGACTGAACCTATCCTTTGCACTAAATATACTGCTGACAAAATTCTACCAAAAAATAGAAACAAAATCAAAAATTCCTTTTGTCTTCTATATTTTTCTGCACTTTAAAGGCGTTCAAATGTCGCGTTCGCGACTGTGGAAATGCCCATATCAAATTATTGACCGACCTATGTTAGACAACCCTTAAATGTAGGGTACTATCAGTCGTCCTTGGTATGTGACTTAAAAGCCTTAATTACCCTTATGTCACCAAACAACGATATGTTTCCCAGTAGGCATCTACCGATTTTTATCAAAACATGGTTTTTAATTGATTGAATTAAACTAAGTTGAAAATTTCAATCACATTTCTAACTACTTTTGTATTTTTAAGAAAAAGTGCATTGTTATTAACGCAAGAATAATGGAATAATGCAATGGACATAATGAAGCAGTTCAAAAATATATTATCTATTATATGATGGGAAAATTTTACAAAACTAGTCGTTGTCGACGGACTCAGTTTCGGTCGCCTAATGTACACTATTCAAGTTCGTCGAATTTAAAAAATCAACTTTTTCTGATGACGATGAGATCAGTCTGCGATAGTGCAAGAACATCTTTCGGATCATATCAGATGTTGAAAACACTCACACACACCTAAAATGTACACGCTTAAGATGATGAAAAATTATGTATAGAGAGGAGAAGATCAGTTTGCTGGAACAAGTTTGCGCAGTTCACAGCTAAAGGATCTGTACGGTAACAAACCCGCGAAGTATTCAAGAAACTGCTTTTCGAGACCACAAAGTACCACACTCAATTACATTTCCATGACTTTGATAATACTGAACTCCCGAACCATGCATGATCAATGATGAAGAACAAATATGGTTATACTGTCGCAGTCTCTATGTTCTACCTATGGTCTTCCTACTTGCTCATCCATTGTTCGTAAATCATCATGGTCAAAATCATGACAATCATTAGCAGTTTTATTATCACGGAGATACCCTTAGCTGCTTTTCCACTAGGTTGAAAGCAAAGTTTGTTTTGCATTATTACGTTTTCTGATCTTCTCTGATATTTTTCGGCGATTTAATGATATGTCAGTTTCGGAAATCGTTTTGAAATAGTCTTTATGATCTAGATTATATTCTTTAACATCCGACATCCATGGTATTTTCTAAAGCAAGTTACCATGGAGACCAGTTAGCTGTGAATTGCGTTGATGCATTGATCAGTCACGGTAAATAGGTTTTAATAACTCACCTAAGCCAAAGTCACTAACTAATATCGTTTTACACTCCACGTACTTAACTAAAAATCATATAATAATCATATTATAATAAACTTTGCAATATTAAAATTTACTCAAAATGAATATTTAATAAAGTTAAAATTAAAGTTGTATTTAAGTTATGAATAAAATGTAACTTTACCGAACTGGTAACTAATATAAACTTCAAATCATTCTAAAAAATTAATTTGATCAACTTTCAATCAAGTTAAAAAACTCCCCACTCTGCAAACTACCCTTTATGGACGCTTCATTCTTGAATAATCGTAGGATCTACCTTAGTGTGCTTTTCCTTTATAAGCTACTGTCAGTTGATGTTGACTCAAGAACTCTGCTAATAGTCTCTGCACACTGAGCACATTTTAGAGGAACGCTTAGAATTTGATGATGATGTGAAATTGAAATTTACACTGGCCACATCTAACATCCCACATCTGTCAGTCAATGTCTCAGAAATTACACAAAAATATATTGAGAAAAATAAATTGGCATGAAATTTATTTAACATTTGCTCAACAATATGAGGCTTATAAATCTCATGGTGGGGACTAAAAGGCAGATATTATTGGTTCTTATCCCGAAGGAAGACTATTTGGGCGATTTGCGATTTCAGTTGGGTCCTATGCGTAAAAGGTGGAAAGATCTGCATCATGTCCGGAATGGGGCGAGCACCTATCATGATTTTGTTACACGTCATCAAAATGGTCCTTATGCTAGCTTCTGTGCAAGGCGTTGTCAAGTCTTTTTCCTGCCGACTTAATATATAAAATAAAAATTTATATGGGTTTTTGCGACCTGTTTTTTGTCAAACATTGTATATCTGGCTGGCTTGAGGTCGGTGGAGAGTTACAATTCAATGTAATCAACACAAATCAATAGAGATTAATTACAACAACTTGGAATAGCAATTGGTATGTCCGTACAACGATCGCTGTTTCGAAGATAACCACATCTTCTCATCAGCGGACTCTTGTATTGCATATTCACATTCAAACGACCACTTAGACTCAGGTTTGATTGTGATGTCAGCGAATAACGTTTTGGGGATTCCAATTTATCCAAATCACACCCTGAACTTCTGCAATGGTTTTTATGAACGTGTTGCTTTTGCTTACCAATTTGATGTAATTAATTTCTTTTTGCTTATGAGCTCTGCAAGGTGGCTGGGCAATCTGCCCAATGATCCTCCATAGCAGAGTCACGGCGTTGTAAATACACAGGGTATTTGTTTTGCTTGTTTTTCAATAGGGAAACCGTTTTTTCGGTTTAAATTGGAATCCCCAAAACGTTATTCGCTGACATCACAATCAAACCTGAGTCTAAGTGGTCGTTTGAATGTGAATATGCAATACAAGAGTCCGCTGATGAGAAGATGTGGTTATCTTCGAAACAGCGATCGTTGTACGGACATACCAATTGCTATTCCAAGTTGTTGTAATTAATCTCTATTGATTTGTGTTGATTACATTGAATTGTAACTCTCCACCGACCTCAAGCCAGCCAGATATACAATGTTTAAAATAAAAATATTTATTAATGCATGTCAATTTTTTCTGCCACTAATTAATTTCATGAGGAACTTGTGGAATAGAAACATTTTGCGTCAAGATGTTAGATGTTGGATGTTGCTCAGTGGAAAAAGCTTATAAGTCTATTAAGCTTTGCGGTTCCGGCATGTGAGGGGAGAAATTATGTCCAGGTTTATTTAAATCATTTAGGGTATTGACCTATCGTAAAAGCGTAAATCAGAAAGCGTAAACTCCAAAAGTTTACGAAACTACAAGAAAACACATAGGAAAAAGTTTACAAACTTTTTGTTGGGGTATATTTATAAAATCGCTCGTAAAAGTGTAAAAACTTGAAGTGTTCAAAGTATCGGCTAAAAATACTAGGTATCATGCTTATCTGATATAGAAATTTAGATACAGTTTATTCTGTATAGGCGTTGGCAAAGTGGATATCACAATCCTTTTGAATTTTTTGATATTCCGGTTCGAGTCCCGGTAAAGGATGGATATTTAACCTTTTTTATACTCTGTACCGAAGGTACATAGAGTATATTATTATACACTGTACCGAAGGTACATAGAGTACATAGAGTATATTATTATACACTGTACCGAAGGTACATAGAGTATATTAAGTTTGTGCTAAAGTATGTAACATAGAGAAGGAATCATTTCCGACCCTATAAAGTATATATATTCTTGATCAGCATCAACAGCCGAGTCGATATAGCCATGTCCGTCTGTCCGTCCGTCCGTCTGTCTGTCCGTCCGTATGAACAAACAGATCTCAGAGATGGTAAGAGATAGAGGTTTGACATGTATGCGACAAATGCTTCTTATACTTGCAGGCAGATCAAGTTTATTTTCAATTTCAGCCACGCCACCTCCCGCCCCCGCAATTTTGAAAAAACGTCATATCTCCCACAGTTTTGTAGATAGATGAATTGTACC
This sequence comes from Lordiphosa stackelbergi, assembly GCA_018904235.1. Classification (NCBI taxonomy): domain Eukaryota; kingdom Metazoa; phylum Arthropoda; class Insecta; order Diptera; family Drosophilidae; genus Lordiphosa; species Lordiphosa stackelbergi. Next base: position 5,135 of record JAEIFU010001676.1, on the reverse strand, counting down.
TTCTAGAGTTAGTTAGTCATTAGCAAAATGTATCGATTTGCCGAAAAAATGATAAAGATCGGATGAGCGGTTCTCGAGTTATGAGCAAATAAGTGAATCGCTCTCCGCCACCCACCACCCTACCTTTCACAACCAACGCCGCACAATTTTAGAGAGAGAGAGAGAGAGAAGTGAGAGAGAGAGAGAGGTACAGAGTATATTATAGTCGGGCTTGACCGACTTTCTCACTTGTTTTATTATTAAAAGTGCCAAAACTATAGCAAAGTTCCAAAAAAACAAAAAAAAATCTGCTTACATGGTTCGAACACACGACTTCCTGTTTACGAGTTATACATACAGTGCTCTACGCCATGGAGTAGTCTGAAATCAGTTGTAAATATTAAAGGCAAAATGCATAGCCTGTTAAAATCAGCTGGTTTACCACAACAAAAATCCTGGGTAAATCACAAGGGGCGCTCACTAGCTCATGTGTGGTAAATTTACCAAATACGTTTTTACGAGGGCTGGTGAACACCCTACTTGTCTCACGAACTATGCTCAATATGAACCGTTTCGTAACCTCTTTTTAAATTACAACAAGTACCTCGATATGTTCTCTGCAAACTCCTTATCGTTAGATATAAGGAAGAGTCTATTGTCTAATTTTAATTGTTCACTAAACAATTTGACTGAACTTTGTCAAACTTTTAACAATAAATAAATAAAAAAGCGAACATAAACCAAACATTCTAAAATTAGAAAAATAGCCATGAATAATATTTCTATATATAAAAGATATTTCATAAATAGGTTTTTCTATATAAAAGATTCATAGATTTCATAGTACAGGGCCTAAACTTGCAGTTCAATCAATTGGAAAATGGAATTGTTATGGAAGATGGTGAGTCTTCGCGAAGTTGCTCTTCCAGGATTATAAGTTTTCAAATTTGTAAACTGTAACAGGGATGAAGAAAAATATCGCTTCAGTTTGACTTCTGTTAACTAGAGTTTCCTAGTCATAGCCAAAGCCTCTGGGGGACAAACATACTCGCCAATTTACACCGAATGCTGGCATGCATCACTGTATGTTTAAGGGTACTGTATACTTTCAGGTGTCATTTTTTAAGGGTTTATTATTATTATTTGTTGTTGGGGAAGTGGTGCACCGCGACCAATATTGGTCTATTGTGCCCCCTACTGAGTTTACAGCTCTCCTAGCAGCCCTATTTCCTGTACAAAAGCCAGGATTTTTGTGGGTTCTAAGTTGCCGATATTGCTTGGGTGTAGAATGTGTTTCCCAAATTTGCTTAGTCTGCGCCTCGCTAGGGTATCGCAGTGTGCTAGTATACGTTCAGAGGACTCCTCCTTCTCTTCACAGTATCTGCAAAGTTGGGTGTTTGTTATTCCCAGCTTATACATGTGGCTCCGCAGTCTGCAGTGACCCGTATAGAGCCCTGTCAGAATCCTGAGGGCATTCTTTCCTTGTTGGATTAGCTTTTGGAACCTTTTGAGGTTGTGGTTCACTATTAATGCTTTAGCTTGTCTCATTCCTTTGGTGTTTACCCAGGAGGCTGTTCTAAGCGTATTCTCGTCCATTCTTAGGAGTCCTTTTATTGTGTGTTGGCCTATACCGCAATAGGGCTCTGGCCCTACCATTGCGGTGGCTGCACCCTTGCGTGCCAGTTCATCGGCCAATTCGTTTCCAGGGATGTTGTTGTGTCCCGGTATCCATCGTAGGGTCAAGTTGTTCCTGCTGCCTAGTCGGTCTAGTTTGTTCTTTGTCTCTAAGACCACCTTAGAACTGAACTTATTACTACTGAGCGCTTTAAGCGCTGCTTGGCTATCGGAGAGGATAGCTATTTCTCTATTATGGTAGTTCTTTTCCATATTACGGTCTGCGCAACGGGAGATGGCACATACTTCAGCTTGAAATATGCTTGTGAGTTCTCCCATTGGTTCAGATATTTTCGTTCCTGGTCCCGCTACCCCAAGTCCGGTTCCTTGGGGCGTCAGGGACCCGTCTGTATACCTCATAATTGTGTGTGGTTGCATTTAATATGTTTCTTCTAGTGAGATCCATTCTCTCTTATTACTTTGGTGTACAGTAAAGTTCCTGTCAAAGTGATACTCGGTCACCATTTCGTCTCTGGGTTGGAGGATTAAAGGCATTAAAGGGATTAAGGGTTTTCAAAAAATTAAATTACTTCTTGCATTCGATAGGTAATCGGTTAAGTTAAATTTGCATTTTTTGATGTGAAACATCTTTAATTTCGGTACGGACGATTTCAGTAGGAGTAAAATTTGATTTTGCGTCACGTGACGCAGACGTCATTCATAATATGTGTTGTTCTGATTTGTGGAGTTTCCCGGCACACACACAAGAGGATGGGCAGAGGGGGGAAGCAAAGAGGTAGGAATGATGCTGAAGAGGGGCAACTGGGTGGGTTCCGGGAAAGATCTGGGTGTGATCTTGGTGTGATCTGGTAATATTTGGGAGGGATTTGGGTGGAATCTTATCTTGTCGGGATCTGGCTGGTTCTGGATGGGATTTTGAGTGGGATCCAGATGGGATCTGGGTGGGATCTCGAAGCGATAAGGGTGGGATCTGTGTGGGATCCGGATGAAGATCTGGGAGGGATCTGGGTGGTATCTGGGTAGAATCTGAGTGGGATCTGAGCTAGAACTTTGTGGGATCTGGGTGGTATCTGAGCTGGATCTGGATGCTTTCTGGGTGGGATCTGAGTGGGATCTCGGAGTGATCTGGGTGTGATCTGGGAGCGATATTGGGGGGATCTGGGTGGGATCTGGGCTGGATCTGTGTGGTATTTGAGTGGTATCTGGGCAGGATCTGGGTGGGATCTAGGTGGGATATAGATGAGGATCTGGGTGGGAGCTGGGCGGGATCTGGGTGGTCTGTAACTGAGATCCGGGAGGGTTCTGGGTGGGATCTAGGAGGGATCTTGGCGGTATCTGGGTGGGATCTGGGTATGATCTGGGCGGAATCTAAGTGGGATCTGGTTAGGATCTAAGTGGGATCTAGCTAGGTTGCATCTAGGTTGTATCAGGGTGGGATTTGGGCGGTATCTGGATGGGATCTTGGTTGAATCTCATCGTGGTGTTATCTGGGTGGGTGAAACATCATCATTTATCTCTAAATCAGCACAATTAGCAAGACTTCCTGAAAAATTAAAGAACACTGCAGCAAGAGATCTTGCTGCTGGTATTTCTACTCCCTGTTAGTTTTCTTCTTTCGAAAGAGTGCTCTTACTGATATATAAATCATTTAGAGCTTGTGATTTGAAAATAAGCTCTAAGTCTAAGCGTCATGTTTCACATTAGAGCCCCGTGAGTGTTAAGGACACTCAAAACTGTTTTTGTTGTTGTTGTTGTACCTGCGGTTGTTGTTGTATTCCTGTTTAAAGTTAACCAAAAACTTAAAACATAGGCCCATGGTTTCAAAAATTTTTTGGAAACGGATGATCTGAATTCAAAACTGAAGACGGGATTTTGTTAAGAATTCATGTAGTTCTGTTGTGAACTAGGATATTTTCGATCGGTCAATAAATGGCGAGGTTATGGGGTTTCAAAGTCAAAATTTAGAAAATCGAATTTTTTTCCCCCTGTATTGGTCCTAGCTCTGTTATTTTTTTGACCGATCAAAAATATCCTAGTTCACCCCGGACTGGTGGGTATTAGGAGCAATTTGCAAAAAAAAAAATTGAAAATCGGTCAACAGTTACTCTTTAAATCTTTGCAACCATTTTGGAAAAAGTGGTTCCGAGAAATTCGAAATTTGGTTCGAAATGCGTCAAGACATGGAAAAAAATCAAAAAAATTACAAATCAAATTTAAAAAAAAATTATTTTTTGGAAAATGCAATGATTTTTTAACTAAAAACAAAAAAAAACATGGAATTTTCAAAAATACGAGGATCGATCTGGGGTATTTAAGCTTTGTGTTTCTTATACTATATTAATTTCTTTTAATATGCTTCATTCTCAGTATAGTATTTTGCATATAAATATTAAATATGGAAGCTGGTTGGTTTTTTTGACTACCATATAAATGAGGAATTTTCAACTTAAGTTGCATTTCGTCTGCAACTTTCTAGATTTTTTTTTAAACATACATCGAAAGATGATTAATTTTTTCTTGTTTCAAGTAAAAATTCAATCACATTGGCGACGTGAGCACAGGCTGATGAAATCTGAAGTTCTGGAGCTTGAAGAGTCCTACTGAGTTTTCAGAATTGCAGCTTTGACGGCAGTAAAAACATGCAAAGAGATTTGAAACTCCTGTTTTTTTCAATTATGATGATGTCTCGCTGTCTCTGTCATTCTTAAACTTTGCTAATGCTTCAATAGCAATAGCGGGTAATCAAAATTAGTTTAAATATTTCACCGCATTTTCAACGATTGGTCGTAATATGTCAAATCATATTCCAACGCTCTTCGTTTGTAGATACTTTTCACTGCTGATGCCTTTTCAATCTAAATATTTGCATTTTTTCTAAAATTCTTGATTACCACATATATTGTGCTCCTTGCATATATGGGGTAAATTAAGAGATTTGCGCTCTGAGGGGGGCCCCTGGATCCGCTACTGATCTAACTTACAATCCTGGGCTAAAACTTTACCTCAATTTCATATTCGTTTTGCACTTGCGATCTCATCGAAATGAGATGACGCTCAGTGACATGCTGGAGCTCAGTCAACGCTTTGACTATCTCAAAAATACCCTCATTAAGCACACAGTTGGCCAATTCTGTGAGAAGATCGTAGGAGATGCGTGTCTGTAGATTCCTTAAATACAAAAACATATTTCATTTAATTGCAAAATGAAAAGATATATGAAATTAAGTACTCAGGCAATTCGGCGTGATAGGTTCTCAGTTGATCCACAAGAAAATAGATTTTTCGTTGTAAATACTCGGGTGTGGGTTGATTTGTGGTTGGATGCACAATTGTTGGTGAGTCTGTTTCTGATTCGGCCATTGTTTGTTATTATTATTTGTTAGATTCTCTTTGGTTCTTTCCTCTTCTCGGCCACAGCTGGTTGTCACAGTGTGACCACACTGGGCGAAGGGTCAAAAAAGTGGTCTTACTAAACATATCGAAGTCATGTCGATTTAAATCGAAATCGAAAATTTCGAATT